>SJXQ01008418.1:3801-85901 GCA_006408695.1 Aepyceros melampus
GCCAGTCCAGGTTTGATGCAGGTTGCAGGATCCTTGGGACTGATGCACGGGGATAATCCAGAGAGAGGGTGTGGGGTGGGAGGGGGGAGGTGGGGGTCGGAATTGAGAGTTCATGTACACTCGTGGCTGATTCATGTCAATGTGTAGCAAAACGAATACAGTATTGTAAAGCAAAACAAACTAAAAAATAAAAATTAATTAAAGAAAAAAAATACAAAAGAATAGGAGTGATCATTTTTCAAAAAGAAGCATTGCTAAAAATGATACTCACTGATAATAACAGATTCTTTAAAATTTAACTTCTGTAAAAGTGGGGAGGGGAAAATCAACTATACCTCAGAAAATGTATATCAACCGAAGTTTAGTAGACAAGTTAGTAGTAGTATTAGCTGCTCGGTTGTGTCCAACTCTTTGTGACCCCATGGACTGTAGCCTGCCAGGCTCCTCTGTCCATGGGATTCTCCAGGCAGGAATACCAGAGTGGGTTGCTATGCTCTCCTCCAGGGGATCTTCCCAACCTAGGGATTAAATTCAGGTCTCCTGCATTCCGGGCAAATTTTTTAACGTTTGAGTTACCCATGGAGAAGACAAGATACGTGAGTACAACTTCCTTCCTCAAGACATGGCAGCTGTAGTTGCCGCCACTGGTCTTCCCTATGTCTTCTCAAGTCTCTCATCCCCAGAGAGCAGGCATTAGTGGATGAGCGCTTTCTCACCTTGAGGTGTCAAACTGCTATGTCCGATGACAGAGGTGAGAAACCCAAGCTAATAATATTTTGAAGTAAGAGAACATCCATAGGATTTCTTTTAATCGGCCTTTGGAAGCCACTTCTAGTACAGATTTTCATAGCTCTGGTTTATCACTAATTTAATTATGCTCCTGGAATGGATTATGTGTTAATTTTAGAATTCCTTAGGCTTGGTTACAATTTTATGGCTACCTTAAGCCTTCCTCAAGGGCCTAATTTTCATAGAGCAATCAAGTGCAAGCATTAAGTAAGACCAGGGGTCATTCATTCTCTCTTTTCTGCAAGCAGTACTTTTATAGAGCTTTCAGAAGCTGTGAGGAGGGAGTACATGAAACCATTTCCTTTTACTGCTGAACTGCTTCTCCTATCAGACTGCTCATTAATTATGCCAATTACATTTTGAACAGTACTAGAAGGTGCAAAGGGTAAAATACGAAGCAATATATGATTTTAGTACTTGATTTTGTCCAGAATTTTATATTCCTTTAGGGTTATTTCTGTTTAAAAACAAAGCGTCTATAAAACTTCTATTATTATTTTTGCTTCTAAACTGCATGTATTGACTACCTCCAGAGCTCTACCATATAGAGCTTAATAAAGTCTTTTATGTTCAAGACATATACATGTATGCTTTGTAATAAGACAAGCCATATGTAAAATAAGACTCTCCTCTGTGAATGTTGTGCTTGATAAATAAAATAGACACCCATGCAACCACCCCCCAGCTTAAAAAATAGATTTTTCCCCCATAACCTGAAGCCCCCTTGTGTCTCTAATAATCCTCTCACATGACCTAATGGTAATATGTCCTTATCCTGAATTGTGTACCCATTGTTCCTTTTCTTTTCTTTATAATTTATCCATTTTATGTATACTTTCATACACCTGTGTTTGAATTGTATACCAATAGAAGTGGCTCAGATGATAAAGACTCTGCCTGAATTGCAGGAGGCCCAGTTTCAATCCCTGGTTGGGATGATTCCCTGGTAGAGGGCATGGCTACCCACTCCCAGTATTCTTGTCTGGAAAATTCCACAGACAGAGGAGATTGGCAAACTGTAGTCCATGGGGTTGCAAAGAGTCAGACATGATTGAGCGACTAACAGTAACAAAATTACTGTATATTTTTAAAACCTTTTTTGCTCAAAAATACCTAAGATTTATCCATTCTGATTCATGCAATATGCTAGAGGCCCATTCTATATATCATTCATGCTATTTATTATTACTGTGGTAAAGCATTTGATTATATGGTCATAAGACTTTGTTTATTCAATTCATAGGTAGTTAGGTTATTTGACATGTGTTGCCCTTATAAACCATGTGGCTGAGAATATTCTCATATCAATCACTATTGCCACATACAAGAGTTTCTCTAGGGAAATTATCCCACCTCCCCATTTCCATGTAATAAAACACAAATATCCAATTATCATACTGGGAAAACAGATCCATCACAGAGGGTGACTAGCCTAGGGGCTCTAGCTGGTCTCAGCCCTGTTTTCCTCCCCTAAGCGGAGCTCTCAGGTGCATCCATAATCCATTCATGGTATCATATGCCCAGATGATGTCCAGGAGTGATTTGTGCCATCTTCAGGGATAAACGTCCTAATTTTTCTGAATAATGCCAAATGGATTTGAAAAAAAGGATGCATCAAGGCAGCAGGAAAAGACTATTACAGATAGGGATAATTGAAAAGAACTTAAGAAATATTCAGTTAATAAATGAGTATTTCTAAAATTATAGGCAGAGAAAAAAGTAGGGCAGAGCACCCTGGGACTAGGAGCCTCTGGGAGTTGTCTGGACCAAAAGGGAAGGGTCAGGAGAATGAGCTCCTATAAAAATCGAGAGACTGCAGCTACAGGAGAGCATCAGTGGCCTTACTCAGGCACAGCCTGACATTGAGGCCTCTAAGGAAGGAAGCCAGGGAAATCAAAACTCGTGATTCCACTTCCTCCACATCTGATCTGCTGGTCTCTCCCATTGACCAACGCCCTAGAAGCAAAAAGCAAGAAACACACTCAGTGTAGAAACTAAAATCACCCTTTTGGCCTTCAGAGAAGGATGGAGAAAAAGTGGAGAATGGATACAGAATGGCAAATGAAAAATCATAGTAATAGTAATTTACACTCCTGTTAGACATGTGTATTCCAATGATTCCTACTCTTGCTAGCAATTTTTATTATGCAGCAATAATATGTGATATCTATTGTATAGATATTATATCTCCATTTATTTAGATATTTTAAAATCTTTAGCAGACTTTTCTCCATAGAGATTTAGTGCATCTTTTGTTAATTTTATCTTTGGGATAGCAATTAATCAAGAACTCAAATTATCACTGTAAAATGGTTTTAACTAGTATTTTTAATAATGGCAAATTATTGCACATGTCTTCTTATTTTTATTGGACATTACTTCTAATGTTCTCTTTATTTTTTGTTCATTTTTCTACTGGGCTTATTATCTTTTTACCTTTTGGCACATTCATTAACTATATCAGATTTTTACTGCAAGTGCAACAAATGTGTTTTTACTATAAATGCACAAATATTGTCTCTGAGTCGGTGAAGCTTATGAACAGAAATTATTAATTTTATGATGATTTCATGATCAATTTCTCCCTTCTTATATTTATTTTTCAGTGTGTGTTTTAAGAAATGTTTTTCTTGAAGTCATACATTTATTCTTTAATATTCTTCCTTAAATTATCAAAATTTAAGTTTTTAATCCATCTGGAATTTTTTTGTGTGTATGGTATGAGGAAGGGAGCTGACCTTTTGCTATATGATTTTTTTCCCAGATGCATTTATTAAGCCATTAATCTATATGACAAATGCTAATAATTTCAAATATCAAACCCCCAAAAAAGTATTGGACTGCTTCAGGGCACTGTAGAAATTTTATCCCATTATTTATTGTGCTCATGTTGAACTAATAGAAAACCATCTTAATTAATAAAAATTTTAAACAACTATTGAACTTTGGTCAGGTCATCCATCTTTAATTTTTTTATGAATTAACTAGATTGATGTGATCAAATAGATCTTTCTATGATGATGGAGCTGTTCTGTATCTGCACTGTGAAATGCACTGACCTCTAGCTATACATGACTCATGAACACTTGAAATGTGTCTCATGTAAGTGAGTAACCAAACTTTTAATTTGTCATAGTTGTCAGCTACCTTATTGGGCAGCCCATATCCGTGATCCCTAGCATGTTTTGTTTTTCATATAAATATCTTATAAATTTCCATGAAATATCCTGTTGCAAATCTGCTTCAGATAGCATTGTATCATGTTCAAAATAATTGTAACTAAGATCATTAATATGGAAATTTCTATTCATAAATTTGGAATATTTCTCAATTTACAGAGATATTATAAAGTCTTTTAATAAAACATTATAGCATTTTCCATGAGAGTATTTTTAACTTTTGTCCATGTATCCCTGTCATTTTTTTGTTGTTGCTAATGGAAATAGCATATTTTATGTTACATTTATTAAATTGATTTAGTGCTGGTATATAGAAATAGATTTTTATGTCTTGAAGATTGATAAACTATTATTTCTGATAATTCATGGGATTATATTTGCATAATTTGAAGATGTGCAAATAATATTTTTCTCTTTTCTAATTGAAAAAATATTTCCCTTGTCTCATTGTACTGACCAAAATGTTGTAAGTGCTAAAAAGAATACTTTTGTGATGATTAAGATTTTAAACAGAATTGATTTTGTCATTTCACCACTCGGCTTAGAGTTTTTATAAGCATCTTTTATTAAGTCAAACAAGTTAATTTCTATTCCTGGTTTATTATAAGTTTTTATTATGAATGGGGTTGGATTTTATTATTACTTTCTGTGTGTCTATTGATATAACCATATAATTTACTTCCATTAAAGTACTGTAGTGAATTATATTAATAGATTTCCTGGGACTAAATTACCTTTGCATTTCTGGATAAACACAATTTACATTTTGCTAGATTTGATTTTTTTAATGTTGTTTTGGACTTTTTATGTTGAGGTGATAAACCTGTAATTTTCTTTCTTAGGTTACAGTTTTCTGAGTTGGGCATCATAGTACAGAAGAGGCATAAAATATTTCTCCTCTTTTCCTGTTTTCTGGAAAAGTCTGTGTACTGTTTCAACCCCCTGGCCCATGAGTGTTAAGCAGAAAATTTCCTTGGCCTGATACTTTCCTTTGTTAGGTGTCTAACATGTTACTAAATATTTTACTAGATATAAGATTGTTCGCATTATCTGTTTGTTAAGCTAATTTTGAAATTAAAAGTTATTTTTAAATTTGTTTTGTAATTTATCTATTTCGTATAATTCTAACACTTATTGCCATGATGTTGTCCAAATATGCAGTTTTTAGTGTCAGACTGTATATTTTGGGGGCTCCAAAATCACTGCAGATGGTGACTGCAGCAGCCATGAAATTAAAAGATGCTTACTCCTTGGAAGAAAAGTTATGACCAACCTAGATAGTATATTCAAAAGCAGAGACATTACTGTGCCAACTAAGGTCCGTCTAGTCAAGGCTATGGTTTTTCCTGTGGTCATGTATGGATGTGAGAGTTGGACTGTGAAGAAGGCTGAGCGCCGAAGAATTGATGCTTTTGAACTGTGGTGTTGGAGAAGACTCTTGAGAGTCCCTTGGACTGCAAGGAGATCCAACCAGTCCATTCTGAAGGAGATCAGCCCTGGGATTTCTTTGGAAGGAATGAGGCTGAAGCTGAAACTCCCGTACTTTGACCACCTCATGCGAAGACTTGACTCATTGGAGAAGACCCTGATGCTGGGAGGGATTGGGGGCAGGAGGAGAAGGGGACGACCGAGGATGAGATGGCTGGATGGCATCACGGACTCAATGGACGTGAGTCTGAGTGAACTCCGGGAGATGGTGATGGACAGGGAGGCCTGGCGTGCTGCGATTCATGGGGTCGCAAAGAGTCGGACACGCCTGAGCGACTGAACTGAACTGATTCTACACTTCTGCACGTGTTGTTATATCTTTCTTTCCATTCTTGATATTATTTGTTCCATTCTCTTGCTCTCTCTTTCTCAGCTGGGATCATTCTTGCCAAAGAAATTTGTCAGTGTTATTATATATAAAGTGTGATATATATATAAAGCTAATTTGGGGCTTGGTTGATTGTCTAGATATGGTTTTATCTCAATCTTTCATTTTATTTATTTTTAAAAATTTTTAAATTTTTAAAAATTTTATTATTTTCATTTCTTCTGCTCTCATGTGGACTTTTTTCCCTGTTTGCCTTGTTTTCTAATTTAGGCCTTTAACTTCCCATATTTACTCTTCTTTCTTTTCTAAAATAATGTTAATACTTTAAGTTACAAATTCCCCTTTAAATAATATCTTCTCTATATCTCACATATTAAGTTTATAGAAATATTATAATTATCATTCAGCTCAAATGATAATTTGGTATTTTTGAATTTCAAGCATTTTCTTCTTTCACCAATGAGCTTAAAAATGTTGCATTTTTGTGTAATTTCCCAGTGTCTAGTTGTGGGGGGGTGTTTGTTACTTTTTTGATATTTAGTTATGTTTATAAACAATTTCAGTTTCACCAGAAAATATTTTCTTATGAGATTAATTATTTAATGTTTACCAATGTGTGAATTATCACCTCTTTCTCAATTTTGCTCGCTCATATGTAAATGAAAGGAATGTATATTCTTCAAAATGGGAATGTAATAATATTTCATATACTCCCATAGATGTTCCTCAAAAAATCAGTTTCTTTACTGATCCTTTTTTTTTGTACTTGGTCTTTAATTACTGTAAGTTGCTCATTAAAATCTCCTCCCTTTGGTGATGTTTCTTTTCCACTTTGAAATTATATCATTAGGTGCATGCAAGTTTAGAATTGCTACATATTTCTGATAATTAGAATATTTATTAACAGTTAAAGACCTTCCTTATCTCTAGTAATATTGAAACTCTATATTGTAAGATAAATATAGTTACTCTATTACTAACATTGTATGATACAATCAGTGTTTGTCACTTTCTTGACTGATTATTCCTTATTTTTTCTGCCATCTTTCAGCTCACTTTGCTTCTTCCTGACATCTATTATTATAAGTTCCCTTTATAAATATTTTGGCCTTTGCTTAGAATGTATTTCATACTCCCCTGATATTGAAAGAGTTCAACCAGTGTTTAATATTAACTTGATTATTAATTTATATCTAAGTGGCTGAAGATATTGCTGTTTTGATGGATTAACTTTTACTGCTAAGAAATCAGCTATCTGCCTGGTAATCTGCTTTCTTTTTATTATAGAAACTTTTCTCTGATATTTTGTGTTTGACACCTTTACTACAATGCATCCAAGTACTGACTTCTTTCTATTTATCTCTTTGGAGATTTTTAGTTTTCTGGATCCAACAGTTGTGATTTTTTTGTTTTTTCAATTTTCACACATTCTAAGCTATCTCTTCAAATACATCTTCTAATTTTTAATTAGACTTTATTTATCTATTTCCTGTGGCTATTTGTGCCTCATCCATGTTTCACATAATTATCTTCCTTTGTTACATTCTGTTATTTCTTTAGGTAACATGCTTTCTCCCTCACTCATTTGTTATTTTTTGTTTTAAACTGTGCTTAATCTACTGCTTAATTAGTCCCTAGAATTTCTTTAGAAAATGATACATATTTTTCAATTTTAGAAGCTTTAAAAATTATTTTTCATTAGTTTCTAATATACACAAGCAGGTTTGGTTTATAGTTTCTGGTCTCATTGTACTGTAAATATCCACTAATATTCATTAAACATTCTAAAATACTTTATATTTTCAATCATATGATTCTAGTATCTATCTTGCAATATTTTTTTTCTAGTTTCACTCATTTTGATTTGTTTTTACATGCATTTTGTAATCTTTATTTCAAACACATGTTTTATGAAATATAGTTTAAATGGATTCCTCTAGTCTAGAGAGTATTTGTTTTTTGTGTTGGATGTGCAATACATTGCATTACCATCCCAGGGAAAATTTAATTCTCAACTTACCCTACTTTTTTGGTGGGGTGGATTATGAATTCCAGTGCAAACCCACTGAAAGCCAAATTTTCTTATAAGTTATAAGAGAGAGTTCTCCCCCACACATCCCGCCAATACTCAAAGGAATTTCTACCACTTTTCTTTGAGGGGTCAGTTTCCCTTGACCCTCCTTTCAGCCACTCTAACAACAACTGCTTTCGGTCTTTCTTAACTTGGTATAGGAGTATAGAATTTTGTGTTTCTTGTAAGCCTCGGCCTTTATCTCCTGTTAGACTTAAAATTTTGAAAGGATCACTTATGTGGAAACTACTGAAAGAGATAAAAATGTGTATCTTTATTTCCCCTGTATTACATATGATACTGAAATGATTTATAGTTAAGAAAGATGAATTCTGCTTTAATATATTATTCAGAATATAACACCTCTGGAATCCTCATAACATCTGCAGGGTTAGTATTTCAGAATCAGGAGAAATTATTTACTTGATTTATTTCTGGTAGTTCTAGGGTGTAGAATTTTGTAAATTACTGAAAAGATGACAAGTTACAGGAAATTAGGAGATATGAACCCTGCCATCTTAGATTCATAAAAATCATCAACTAACACAAGACAGAAGTCATTTTGAATGTATTAAACTTAGTAGTTAACATTTGAAAGCATGAATTCACTTTATTATAATACTTTTTCAATACTATAATAACTATGAACATCTATTGTCTTCTTCCTAAAACTAAATTTCTTACAAATTTAGAAGAATAAAAGAGAATTTTATTAAGTTTGGGTGAGGCATCAATAAATTTGACAGCCAGACATTCTATCTGGATCTTGTTTTAATAAAATCTTTTTCTTTTAATTGTCTCTGATTTGAATTGTACTCATTTCTTCTTTCAGCCTGGTCAGCAATTGTCTGCTTGCTGATGGATATACAGAATATGGGGTGAGAGGCCTCAGTAGTCACTGATGACTGTCATGTCATCATCAGACATTATTTTAGTTTTAAACTGTCTTTCTCTTATTCTATCATGAGATACATGCTTCTAAGAGGAAGTTGCTATAATATCCATTTACAATTTCTCTTGTCCCTTTATAGTTACAGAGAAAATCAGAATAAGAGGCAAGCAAAGTCCATCAAAAGAGAATAGCAACCCACAGTACTGAAAAAAAATTATGGAAAGTTTAAAGTAATAAATAATCATACATTTACTGAGGTGAATTCTTAATTTCTTTGATTGAAGTCTTTTACTTGAGAAAAAGTTTTTCGTATAAATCAGTCTTGTTGAGTATTCACAAATAAATCTAAGATTCATATAAATTATTAAGAAAAGAAATTAAGGTGACCATACCAGTTTTTAAATAACTAGTGAGAAATTTTGGGTTCTTATTAGCAATTCCACCTTGTGTAGGGGTTTCTGAGAAATATATGTGAGCTGAAGGAAGAAAAGAACCTTCACTGTCAGGAATAGTGCCCATAAAGCATGGATATTTTTAAAGAATATTGTGATTCATAGTTCATATAGTAGTGATTTTGTATATAATTGGATTACATGTTTAATTCTGTTTATTTGTAGAAAAAACAGTTCACATACTTATTAACAACTTGGCATAGTTTTTATTATTTATAAATCACTTTAAATTCATTGCTCTTCTAATCTTTAAATCAAGCCTATAGTTAGGAAAGACAAATATTGGTTTCTAAAACGCTGGACTGAAAGACCAGTCAGTTTTTTTGATTTCACAAATTAGGAACTTTTCAAAGATTTGCTCATGGACAAAGAGCTAGTTTGTGGATATATTAATGTCATTTTAGGTTTTAATGAGGGAGGCTTGAAGAAGTTAAAGATTTACTAAGAGCAAAATTGGCATGGCACAGAAGAGACATTTAAAATAAAGCCTTCTATCTCTTCTATATTATTTTCCATATTATCATGCTGGCCTATGTTTAATCTATTTTTAAAATTTGTTTTAACATTTCTGACAAAAAATTTCTTGATTTGTTAAAGAAAAATCAGTCTGGCTCCTTCATAATAGAATATGATTTATTTCTTCAATTTGATACATATTTTTAATTTATCAAGTGGAAAATTGAGTATCTCTTGCTATTTTACATACTGCATGCTGACCTCAACCTTGGTTTGAACATATTATAGGAAGTGGCCTTAGGAATGTTTGGACCAAAAATCCCAAATCCTGACCCATAACTTGAACTGACCTTCATGAGTGCACAGGAAATTTCTTAGAAGATTTATTTCCAGATGAACCAAATTGCTTTTACAGAGTGGGTGCAATCAAATTTCATATGGGAAACTTAAAATGTATCAAAACATAGCCTTTGTTTTTGTGGTTCTAAATTTTAAAGTAAAAGTTTTCCATTATACCACTCACAAAAATTAACTCAAAGTAAATTAAAAATGTAAATGTTAGTCCTGAAACCAAGAAAATCTACAAAAGAGGAAAAAAATTCACAAGCCATATATCTGATAAGGGGTTAATATCCAAAATATAGAAAGAACTCTTAAAACTCAATAGCAATAATAATAATCTAATTTTAAAATTGTCAGAGAACCTAAATAGACATTTTTCCAATGAAGATATACATATGGCCAACACATACATGAGAAGATTTTCAGTATCACTAGCTTTAGGGCAACGCACATTAAAATCACAATGAGACATCACTTCATGCCTGTTAGAATTTTCATCATCAGAAAGACAAGAGATGGAAAATTCTGTGTGGATATAGAAAAAAGGAAACCCTGATTCACTTTTGGTGGGATTGTAAATTGGAACAGCCATTATGGAAAATACTATCTAGAATTCTTGAAAAATTAGGACTGGAACTACCATATGACCCAGTAATTCCATCTGGGAATGCATTTAAAGGAAAGAAAAACACTAACTTGAAATGATATCTGCACCCTCATAATAGCATTGTTTACAACATCCAAGACATAGAACCAATCTAAGTATCTATCAAAGAATGAATGGATAAAGAAATTGTAACATATTTGGGTACATGTGTGTGTATACATACACAGTGGAATATTATTCAGCTATGAAAACAAGGAAGTTCTACCATCTTCAACAATATGGATAAACCTTAAAGGCATAATGCTGAGTAAAAAATTTATACATAGAAAGACAAATACTGCATGTTCTCACTAATATGTGAAATATTCAAACAAAAAGCACCAAATTCAAGAAAAGAAAAGGGGAAAGAGATCAGATTTGTGGTTGCCAAAGGTGAGGACAAGGGAAAATTGGAGGAAAATGCTCAAAAAGGTGCAAACTCCCATTCATGAGATAAGTAAGTACTAAGTCATGTATGGATGTGAGAGTTGGACTGTGAAGAAGACTGAGTGCCAAAGAATTGATGCTTTTGAACTGTGGTGTTGGAGAAGACTCTTGAGAGTCCCTTGGACTGCAAGGAGATCCAACCAGTCCATTCTGAAGGAGATCAACCCTGGGATTTCTTTGGAGGGAATGATGCTAAAGCTGAAGCTCCAGTACTTTGGCCACCTCATGTGAAGAGTTGACTGATTGGAAAAGACCCTGATGCTGGGAGGGATTGGGGGCAGGAGGAGAAGGGGACGACAGAAGATGAGTTGGCTGGATGGCATCACTGACTCAATGGATGTGAGTCTGAGTGAACTCCGGGAGTTGGTGATGGACAGGGATGGACAGGCGTGCTGCGATTCATGGGGTCGCAAAGGGTCAGACACGACTGAGCGACTGAACTGAACTGAATGATATAATGCCTGACATGATGACTATAGTTAACACTGCTCTATCATATGTAGGAAAGCTGTTATGTGAATAAATCCAAGAGTTCTCATTACAAGAAGAAATTTTTTTCTTTCTTTTCAGCGCATCTATAGGAGATGATCAATGTTAACTAAACCTTTTATAGTTATCATTGCATGCTATTAATATATGTAAATCAAACCATCACACTATACATCTTAAGCCTATAGAGTGATTTATGTCAGTTATTTTTCATCAAAACGGGAAGAGGGATGCTTGCCAATAAATATCTTCAGAAGCACTTATTTATTTTATGAAAATAATATAAACTAAAGTGAATTTCCATAACTTAAAAGTTTCAAATATCAATAACTCAATTTCTATCAAACAACAACCTCATTCTAGTTTGAATTTTGTGTACATCCTTACTTCATGAGTGGCTTTGTGAAAAAAAAAATTGTTTAGGTTTTTATTACTTTACTTATCTGGAGAAATACCTCAAGCAACTAAGAATACAATTATAATTAAAACTGATAAAGTTGTAATGAATGAATGAACAGGGTAGGAAAGGATGGTAAATTATAGAACTTAAGTTCAGGTCACACATGGAATGCTGTTCTGTGACATTCAACCCCTTTAAAGTTGAAAAACATAATTCCCTAGTTCTTGAGAAGGTTGCCAGCTGAGAGATTTCAACTGTCAACTTTATCCCAGATTAACTCTTACCTTGGACAGCCTCTTCACTTTCTTAAGGTCATACCACTTCTTCTAAGGGCAACCAATATCCCATAGATCCACCAGCCCATTTTTCTTGAGTATTCCATCTTGTTCCTGATCAAATACCCTAGCTTCTCATCACTACATGAGTCAATATATAGTTTTAGCCTAAGGATGCTTCTCTTTTTACACAAAACCAATAACTGATGCACCACCCAAAGTTCTATGAGTAAGAGGGTTTCTTCCCCATTGTGTCTCAAGACTGTCTGCAACCAGGGCTACAAGGAACCAACACATCTCGGAACCAAGTTTTGACTTCTTTCTTTGTTAGTTGGTATATAATATTCTCTTGAAGGTGGCATGGCCTTGCTCCAGAATCTCGGGAGTCTGCATTGTGGTCGCCCTGTTGGGACTTGCCAGAAATGCCACACATATCCTTTCTTGCTATTGATGGGTCTAATAGCTTAGTTCCTCTGACCCAGGAGATGGGGCACTTGAACCTTAACATGGCCCCTCCAGGCTCTAGATTCTATCCCATGTTGACAGCACTCATATCATTCTGTTTGGTTAAAATTTATTTTCCTTGGTATAAAGTGTGTTTCATACCCCAAAGGAATCTACCAGACATTATGCTTCATTGCTCTGTGGTGGTCTGCTTCTGGGGAAGAGTGTGGACTTGGGCAAGTAAATCCAAGAAAGGACTAGCACTAAGATTAATTGCTGAAGAATTTTCTTAGGTTCTGGGGGAAAAATTAATCACAAAACAAGAGATATGGATACTAGGGTACAGAATTCGTGACACTGAGGATATGAGTGTACGGGTAACTTTCCCATGGTCACAATTCCAGATATGAGGTTGAGACTGATTTTGCTTTGCTCCGTGTCTATTAGGTCATGATAAATTAACTCTCATGTTCAAACAGATTTTGTGTTAATTTACCATCATTGCACAAGTATTTCTGTTGTTGTTTGTATGTTTATTTAGTGTCTACCATAGATAAGCATAACATTTTTAACTTTTCAAAATCATACAAATAAATACTGTTAATCGTACACATAAATCTCTCATTTATACTACTTATTTTGTTATTTTTCTGAACAGGCACCTTCCTCTCCTTTGCACATATCCAATGGATTTATTTTAACCAATAAAATGAACGAGGTCAAATCTGGTAAACATTACTCTAGCTCATTTTTGGCATTTCAAAAGTGAATTATAGCAAACGATAATAGTGCTTGTGAAAGCACAGACAAGCAAATACAGTGATCTCCCAGGGCAGACATTTTAAATCATTTAGCTTTTTGAAATATAGGTAATGAAATAGTGACTTGCCTCATTTTTTTCCTTAGAAGAAAGATAATTATTTCCTTGTAGGAGCTCATCATGTGGCAAGTGCCTAAAGAAAATGGTATAATGGAAAGTGAATGCATTATAGTTCTCTTTGTCTCATTTCTGGAAAAAAAACTAACATTCCGATAAATTATGTTCAATTCACAATTTATCCAGACATTCCAGCAATGAATAGAGAAATTAGTTCTATTAATGACAAGTATCTTCTGGAGACAGATATAATTTAATTTGGTTTAATTTTATATTTTATTACAAAATCTTTACAAAAAGGGAAAGATTAAATTAATAGAAGACATATCCTCGTACTTTGGTATTCATGAGTAATTAAAAATTAGAAATGAGGTTTTGAGTAAGACTTTTGATAATCTGTCAGCCTATTGTTTCTGTCAAGCATCGAGAGACCAACTTTGACATATACATAATTTTTCTGTCAATTTAGTTTGCCATTTACAATGCAGTAGAGGAGAATAGATTTTTTTAAATATATTTGACTAAGAAGAATTAGCTTGCCTAATGGAATAATCTTTCACATATGTCAATCAAATGACCACTAAATCTATGAATCATCTTAAATAGCGAACTACAGGGAATAAAATAAAATAACTTGAGCATTTGAAGTGAAACAAAACACTTTAGGATTCTTTCACATTAATAAATATCATCCTTATTGCCTTCCTTTGGTATTGACCTTTTTTCCCACAAACAGTAAGAATACTTAGCATATTGTCTTTAGTTTTTGTTTGTTGCGTTGAAAATGGAGGCAGTGCTTCACCGTGCTTTGCAGATTACAGGAAATAGTTTTAGTGGCCCCTTAAGGTGCTTTTCTCAGGTCAAAGAAATAATCCAGCATTTGACAGTGATAACTGAACAGACTGAAAACTTCGCGGAAGTGTATATAGGGTTGCCAGGGTTACCTTAGATGAGAGTTTGAAAAGTACTTCCTGAAATCAAAGGAGAGTGCAAATTAATAACAACTACCAGTAGTTTTGTTAAGATGAAATTAAAATCAGATATTAAATATATTTTAATTTAATCCTACTATGTCAAATTGTCATCACTCAGTCTTTAGCTAGTCAAGCTTTTTTTTTTTTTTTTGCTATCATCATGACAAAAAACTAATCATACCTATTCAAACTTAAAATTCTATGAAGTACTATTTTAATGACATATAAAGATGTCTGGAAAAAAAACAACTTTAACTTTAAATTAGGTTATTATTTTTAAATAAAGCAATCACCCATTATATTTAGTAGAAAAATACAGGTATAAATGCAAGACCCAACTTGTTCGGATATCATTTCTCTGTCTATTCTCCATAAGTTGATTCCTTGGATATCCCCAAATAATCTTGAGTTCTAAATAGTCAGGATCACTGATTGGATGTTGCCATATTATTATTGATATTTCCCACAAACTACTACTGATAATCTGTTTGAAAGCAAACAAAAAATATTAAAAAGCTTTTAATTTTAACAAGTACATAATTCAGTTCCCTTCCATTCCGTTCAGTTGCTCAGTCGTGTCCGACTCTTTGCGACCCCATGAATCACAGCACGCCAGGCCTCCCTGTCCATCACCAACTCCCAGACTTCACTCAGACTCACGTCCATTGAGTCCGTGATGCCATCCAGCCATCTCATCCTCTGTCATCCCCTTCTCCTCCTGCCCCCAATCCCTCCCAGCATCAGGGTCTTTTCCAATGAGTCAACTCTTCACATGAGGTGGCCAAAGTACTGCAGTTTCAGCTTTAGCATCATTCCTTCCAAAGAAATCCCAGGGCTGATCTCCTTCAGAATGGACTGCTTGGATCTCCTTGCAGTCCAAGGGACTCTCAAGAGTCTTCTCTAACACCACAGTTCAAAAGCATCAATCCTTTGGCGCTCAGCCTTCTTCACAGTCCAACTCTCACATCCATACATGACCACAGGAAAAACCATAGCCTTCACTAGACGGACCTTAGTCAGCAAAGTAATGTCTCTGCTTTTGAATATACTATCTAGGTTGGTCATAACTTTTCTTCCAAGGAGTAAGCGCCTTTTAATTTCATGGCTGCAGTCACCATCTGCAGTGATTTTGGAGCCCAAAAATACAAAGTCTGACACTGTTTCTACTGTTTCACCATCTATTTCCCATGAAATGATGGGACCAGAAGCCATGATCTTCGTTTTCTGAATGTTGACCTTTAAGCCAACTTTTTCACTCTCCTCTTTCACTTTCATCAAGAGGCTCTTTAGTTCTTCTTCACTGTCTGCCATAAGGGTGGTGTCATCTGCATATCTGACGTTATTGAATATTTCTCCTAGCAATCTTGATATCAGCTTTTGCTTCAACCAGTCTGGCATTTCACATGATGTACTCTGCATATAAGTTAAATAAGCAGGGTGACAGTATACAGCCTTGACTTTCCCAATTTGGAACCAGTCATTGTTCCATGTCCAGTTCTAACTGTTGCTTCCTGACCTGCACACAGATTTCTCAGGAGGCAGGTAAAGAAGTACAATTACATGGTAAATATTAATTACATCTAAAAAATAACTTGACAGCAATATCTCGTCTGATGTTTAGTCCAACAGCTGGGCACCATGAATCAAGTTGACTGATGAAATTCAGCTAATGGAGTTATTTTTAAAAGATTTTTTAAAATTATAATGTAATTTAAAATTGTACACCTGTGGCGGATTCATGTTGATGTATGGCAAAATCAATACAGTACTGTAAAGTAAAATAAAGTAAAATTAAAAAATAAATAAAATAAAATATTTGGGAAAATAAAAAAATAAATTAAATTAAATATATAATTTTTAAAAGGAATATATACTCAACCAGCAAGATTTTAGTCAACACTACTAATGATAAAATAAAGACATTAAACCAAGAATCAATATAACAGCATAGCTACTTCTTACATTAATATAGGTCTAAAGTATCTTAATCTGTTTTCTTGGATTCAGGGACACCTTTGAAATGTACATTTCACCTTTGATAACAGGGAAATATCAATTTTAAGTTTCTTTATGACAAACTTGTTAATTACTATAATACATGATTCAGTCTTAACTTTTATGCCTAATTATATTCCTCTATAAGTATGATATCTTTGTTTAGTTCTATTTTGTTTAGTGGAATTTATTTTAATAGTTGTTGAGTCAGAATGTACATTTTCCTTCCTGTAGCGGATCTCACTTATAAATATATAATGATACAGATATAAAGAGAAATTGCATAGGAAATGAAGTGAGTTATCTGGTAAGCAGCTGTTCCCTTTAACTAGTAAACTTCCCTAGTTCTTTAAAGTAATTTATTTTAAAATTTGTTTTTTTAATTAGTAAACTAAATTTTCATCAGTAGTATTAATATATTAAAAAGAATAATTGTTAAGGAGTTCTCTTAGGGAAAGCTAAGGAAGGGGACCAAAATCCTTTCTGGGTAAATATGCACAGAGGGGAGAGTAAAGAAAATTTTAGCAAGTGTTGCAAAATTATTTTGTCTAAGAAAACTTAAGAATAAGTTATACTTATTATGTATTCACCAGGCTCAACTTTTTATAAATGCTATAAATTTAATGAATGCCCCTTAAGGCTTCTCAAAGTCACTTTGACAATAGCCTGAATTATATAGTATAAAAAGGCAGACACCAGTTGGGACAATATTATACCAAAAATTAAATGTCAGTGAACACTAGTATTACAGCATCAAAGCTGTAAGCCACATAAAATCCATGTTTTGCATACTAAGAATATGTATTTGCATCTTATTTGTGTTGTTAATATTTATCTTCAGTGCAATCAAGGATATAGTATTCTCCATGGAAAAACCAACATATTTGTTTTTAATGTTCACTAAGCCCTGTTTATTTTAAATTCTGGGCTTTATGCATCTTGGTTCCCCTACGGCTTTATTACTTAGCCTCCATGTTTTTTCTTTATAATCCAGGGATAAGTATTTCTCAAGTAGACAACTTCCATCAAAGTGATAGATACTTAAGTTTATATTACACATGCAGTTGTCTCATGGTGTGTTAGTTATACGAACTCCATAGCCAAATATCGTCAAACAGTCTAAGGGATCATTGAAAGAAAGAAGAAAGGAAGGAAATAAGAAGGGAGTAGGAGGAGGAGGAGAAAGGAAATACGCTGAGTGCTTGTCATGTACAATTGCTATCTCCACATTTGTACCTTTCATACTTTTCCTCTATTCTGTATATTATCTTGCAAATTATATAGCAATAACTTAATTTGTTAAAAAAAAAAAAAGGAAAAAGTTTTGAGTAGTCAAGGAACTTTCTCGAGGTCATATAAAATGAGTTGAAATAACCAAAATTTGGTCAAAATAAAAGCAAGGATGTGGTCTCAGCTCAGCACCATCATGCTCTTGCTTAGCCCATGTCTGACTCTTTGTGACCCCGTAGACTGTAGCCCACCAGGCTCTTCTGTCTATGGGATTCTCCAGGCAAGAATACTGGAGTGGTTGTCATTTCCTCCCCCAGGGGAACTTCCTCATCCAGGGATCAAACTTGAGTCTCCTGCAGCTCCTGCAATGTCAGGCAGATTCTTTATCACTGAGCCACCAGGGAAGCCCTTATTTGAAACCAGGGAATTCAAACTTGAAACCCCTAGGAAAGTGTGGCATGAGTCAAAGCAAGAGATTTTGGCCCTTTATACTTCCTGGTAGTCAGTTATCGGACAAGGTTGACCCCAAGCAATGGGAGTGGGTGAATGTCTGGATGAAACAGTTAGCAGGTGAGATAAGTCTTTAGGGTAATAGGAATTTCCTAGAGAAGAGGAAAATGGTAAATGACCAGCCAACACTACACTCAATGAAAGTAGCGAGCTCTGTCTGGCCCTGATAACATCCACTTCCCAACCCCATTCAAATAAAAATAGATTCCCAACTCACCATATTAGTAGAAAGTAGAGTCTTTGAGACTATCTCTCTGCCTCCTCCCCTATGTTAAAAAACCTGGAGGCACTCACTTATCCAGTCAGAAGGTCTTTGGATATATATATTAATATATCATGAAGAAATAAATCAATATAATGAGGGAGGAAAAAGCATAATTATTAGAAAAGTAGAGATGTGTTTTTTGTATATGATTTGATTCTCTATACACGTAATCAAATAAAATTTTTCTGTATAGAAAAGTCAAATAATCAAATAGTTCTATTCAAAGTAATAAGATACAGAAAAATCAGATAGACAAAATTAGAAACCGTATGAATGTACTAAGAGTTACAAGGTCAGTATATGAAAATCAGTTCTATATACCACTAGAATCTAATTAGAAAGTATGATATATTGAAGAAACACCTTATTCATCATAAAGGCAAATATTATACCTAGGAATAAATCTAACATAAATGGGCAAGATGTTCATGAAAATATTCCAAAGCCTTTTTGAGGGCAGTAAGACCTGAATAAGGATACAGATACACCACATTAAAGAACATAAGGACTAAGATTGTAAATATATCAGTCTTACCATTGTAATTAAAATTATACATGCACACACACTCCAAGTTGATTTTAAAATGAAATATATTGAGGCTATAAAATAAAACATAATTAAGGTAATTTTGAATTACTGGTTTATTTTCCTACTTTGATGTTGACTTTAAAATGTGATTGTAATTATTTCAGGAAAGCATTAGCACAAGGATAAGCAAATGACCAATAGAATCAAAAGAACATTTATGGAAACAGCACAATAGAGCCGGCATTGAAGATTGAGGAAGTAGTTACTTGTGCATATTTAGTTATACAGAAAACAATGAAGTAAAAACAGATTCTTACTGTACTCTAAAAGGCAACAAGTCCAGATAAGGATTGAAGACCCTAAGGTGATATGTGACTTTATGAAAACTCTAGAGGAAATTATGGAATAACGTCTTTGTGACGTTGGTAGAAATGTACACTTTTAAAAAGATATAGAAGCTAAAAGTCATGAGTAAAATTTGAAAGTAAATGTTCTGTATACATTAAAAAATAACTTACCTGGGTACCCCTTATTGGAGAACTCAGAAGACATTTACTTAGAACCTAATATAGTAAAATAAAAGTCATTTTAAAAGTTATATAAACCTTTCTTAAAGAAATTCATAAGTTATATATTATGAATTATATATTATATATAGAGAGTAATACATTATTTACATTTTTTACTCTTCTAAAAGTCCATGGGATTTTTAACCCCTTTTGAGCTCCAAAGAAAGTGGAGTCGCTCAGTTGTCCCTGACTCTTTGTGACCCCATGGATAGTAGCCTGCACCAAGCTCCTCTGTCCATGGGCTTTTCAAGGCATTTGAGCTCCAAACTAACCAGTAATATGCCTTCCCATATTTTCTTAATTCCTTTCCTAAGCGATCTTTTAACTACTTAGTCAAATATCTAAGAAATGAAGACAATGACTAAATTTGCCCTGGATAGTCACCAATTCAATGTTTGTATTGTCATCAGAAACAAGTACCAATAATTATCAACATTTTGCAAAGTGCAAGTACATATAGGTTTTTATAAGATTCACAGGAAGAATATTAAATTTTCCTCACCAGAAGTTTTTAAAACTACCTATAGGAAAGCAAATATCAATAGGTTTGAAGGTATAAAATTTAGCTGCCAAATTGATATTTTAGAGATAAAAAGAGAGTCATTGACTATCTTTTGAATGTAGGTATTTTGTTCTTGATGCACCCAAACTGTGTTGATGAAATAGAAAACATTTCAAAAAGAACTATTTTATATTTTAGTAAACAGCATCTAAATCCAAGCTACAGGGAATAACCCACTGACATCCAATACAGAACTGAAAATCAAAGTGTTTGTAATATACTGTTTAAAGAATGGAAGAATCAGAGTTATTTGTTATATCAGACTTCAGTTCAAATACCAGTTCTTTAAGGAAGTCTTTCCTACAGTGATCACTAGTAGCATGCTATACCTCACTGTTACATTTTTCACAGGTAAAGATTTCACTGTAACATTTTTCACACTAGTCTCTATGCTCCATGTTGGCAGTGGCAGTGTCCGCATTTGCTCACCATTGAAGCATCAGTTATCATCTCCCACAAGATTGCAATAGGACAGATATCTTCTAAGAAATTTGCAAGGATTAACTCATATGATCATCACAATAATCTTGTAAAGTAAGTACAATTATTTGTCCCTGCTTTAAAGATGAAGAAACAGAGACAGAAAGTTAGTTTATCCCAGGTTGTACATCTATTGGCTGGCAAAGACAGGATTTAAATCTCGGCAAGAGACACTTACTTAGTCAACAAAGGTCCATCTAGTCAAGGCTATGGTTTTTCCAGTGGTCATGTATGGATATGACAGTTGGACTATTAAAAAAGCTGAGCACAGAAGAATTGATACTTTTGAACTGTGGTATTGGAGAAGACTCTTGAGAGTCCCTTGAACTGCAAGGAGATCCAACCAGTCCATTCTAAAGGAGATCAGTCCTGGGTGTTCATTGCAAGGACTGATGTTGAAGCTGAAACTCTAATGCTTTGGCCACCTGATGCAAAGAGCTGACTCATTGAAAAGACCCTGATTCTGGGAAAGATTCAGGGCAGGAGGAGAAGGGGATGACAGAGGATGAGATGGCTGGATGGCATCACCGACTCAAAGGACATGAGTTGGGATAAACTCTAGGAGTTGGTGATGGACAGGGAGGCTTGGCGTGCTACATTTCATGGGGTCGCAAAGAGTCAGACACAACTGAGCAACTGAACTGAACTGAGTAGAACTTGCCCGTGAATGAAGTGGTGATCAATGTTTAGGATTCCAAGATGGCTGAAAAGTATGAGGTTACTACCAGAAATAAGAGAAGCAAAAGACAGAAAGAGCTTCAGTTCTTTGTGTGAAGGTTTCCAAAAGTCTTTGGTTGAGTCCTGGAATACCAATCTGTACAAGCCTAGGATAAAACTCTTGGAAGTTTGAAAAGGAGCTACTGCAAGAGAAAGTACAATTCCCAGGAAATCAAAACCGAACCATTGCAAAAACTCACATATAGCTGGGAATCAATTTTTTTACCTGCTATTAATTGAATAGAGATAGCCTAATGCATACCTCAGGCATTAAATGGAAATGGCCAAGTAGATCATGTTTTAGCTGTGGGGTCAAACTAAACTTAGAATAAAGACTACTCAAGCTCATTTTCAAATTAAAACACACGTATACACTTAGAAAGTATTTCTAAGTAGTTTTCGTCTTCATAAGCCTGGTGGGCTGCCGTCTATGGGGTCGCACAAAGTCGGACACGACTGAAGCGACTTAACAGCAGCAGCAGCAACTCATTCAAAACCCTTTAAAGAAACACAACACTATTCATCAGTCAACAATGGAATTTCACAATGTCCAGAATCCAGGCAATAATTTTTTGTTATCCAAAGAAATGGAAAAGTTACTACTAAGTTTTTTTCAAAAGTAGTCAATAATAGCAAATCTTGAGATGACAAAATGAAGGATTGTTAGATAAGAATTTTAGGAAAATGTGAACTTAATGAAAATATAAATAAGAGATATGAAAAATATATATGTTGAAAAGTAAATATAGGAAAAAAAGTATGCTTTAGTAAATTAATACCAAAGTAGGTATTTCAGAAGGAAAACAAACTAGTGAACTCAAACATATAGTAATCATGGCTATCCAAATGAGACACAGAGAAAAGATGAACTGAAAGAAGAAAAACCTAAGTGATCTATGGGATAGATCTAACAACATCAGAAATCTAATAGATTTCTGGAAGGAAGTAAGAAATACGGAGTCAGAAAAGTGAAATATTTGAGAAATAGTATAGAAAATGTACTAACTAGAAAAAAAGTAGGAAACTGTGTGTGTGTTAATTTACTTTTATTTCAGGGAGGTTTAAACAATTGTTATGTCAGATCAGCAAACTTATTTGCTAGTTTTATGAGGTATATTTGACATATAAAATTATGAGTTTTACATATAAAACATAATTATTCAATATTTATATTTATTGCAAAATGATCACACAGTAAATCTAATTACTATTTGTTATCATTCATAGCTGGTCTTCCTTGGTGGCTCAGTGGTACAGAACCTGCCTTCCACTGCAGGAGACAAGAGATGTGGGTTCGATCCCTAGGTCAAGACCATCCCCTGGAAAAGGCAGTGGCTTCCCATTCTAGTATTCTTGCCTGGGAAATCCCATATAGCGTATCAGGCTATAGTCCATGGGGTTGCAAGAAAGTCAGACATGACCTTTTGACTGAACAACAGTCATTCATAATTACAGAACTAATTTTCTTTAGCAACTTTCAGTACGCAATGCAGTATTTTTAACTGATGATCACCATGCTGTACATTACATCCCCATTATTTATTGATTTTATAGCTTGAAGTTTGTACCTTTTGACCCCTTTCACCCGTTTGACAACATGCCCCCTCAGCCCCTTGCCTTTTGGCAACCACCCATCTGTTCTCTATATCTATGAGGTTTCCCCCCTGCCATATTCCATATATAAGTATTTGGCATTTATCTTTCTCTGTCTGACTAATCCTAAATAACCACACAATATATGGAAATGTGTAGGACGCAGCAGATCCAAGTTTGTAGGCTCAAGAGCCCCTGCCCTGGATCACTGTCCCTACTTCATTAGGTCTGTTTATACTGTGAGACTGGCAGGCAGGAGGCTATTTTCCTCATTTACACCTAAGAAATCTGAAGCCTGGAGCAATCTGAAACCCTCATGAATGTCCTAGTAGTAGCACTAACACAGCTGTGTTTGGATCGCCTGTCTACTCCTTGCACCACACTGTACCCTCTTATAACGAGATCTATAGATTCAAAGACATAGCCAGTAGGTCCATATTATACGCATATATGAGAGACATAGGCTTACATATGCAAAGACTATCTCTGGAAAAATACAAAGTAATAGGTGAGGAGGAAGATCGTTCCCTTCCAATGCAAAGGGAAACTTAAGTGGCTAGAATGCTATTGTCTCGTGAGGGGGTCTTCTTTCCACTGTGTATCAGTTTATATATCTCGTAAATTATACATCATCTCAAATGTGCCTATATTTCAAAAGAAAATTTAAATAAATGATAAGAATAAAACAAAAGTAATTTCATGTCTTGATTTTTATTAAATTTGATTGTAAAAAACGAATTATGTGTACTATAAATACATAGAAATGGAGATATAGCATCATCCTCTTTATATTTATTCAGTCATTTTATACAATTGATGTGTAGTTTAAATGCTAAAAATAACATTGTGCTTGAAATCCTTTACTTTTTCTTAAAATTGGCATTTTGGCATATAGATTATCCCATTTTGCTCCTTTTTCATATATATTATTTTTAATGACTGCATCTTATTCCTTTGTATATTTGTATGATAATTTTTGGCAGTTATTCCAAACATTGACATGTTTATTGCTCGTAATTTTTCACTTTGTAAATAATTAACTGTGCAATGAAAGTCCTTGATACATAAAACTTTATTTATTTGTAAGTTTATACCAAGATAAATTCCTATAATTTTAATTCCTATGTGAAAATATATAAACATTTTTGAAAACTAGATTGCATCCATCCAACCTATATTTCCTCTATTTTAACAATAACCTCACATCTATCTTCCCAGTAGAAGGCCCAATGACATCAGGGACAATTTGTGTCCATTACTGCCTTTTCCTTGGTGTCCAGCAGGTGGTAATGGCTGATTTTACCTTTGCTGCTATTGCTGGTTACTCCTAAGTCATGTCCAACTCTCTTGAGACCCTGTGGACTATAGTCCGCCTGGCTTCTCTGTCCATGGGATTTCCCAAACAATACTGGAGTGGGCTGCCATTTTCATCCCCAGATATTACCAATAGATTTCTCCCACTCTATACAATTTCCTTTTCTTTCCTACAGTGGCTGGGAATGTCTCTTTCAGCTAGCTTCTTTATTATTTCTTTTTTTAAATTTATTTTTAATTGGAGGATAATTGATTTACAGTGTTGGTTTCTGCTGTACAACAACATGAATCATCTGTACACATGGTCGTATGTATACATCAGTGCTATTCTAATTTATTCCACTCTCTCCTATCCTCCCTGTGTCCACAAATGCATTCTCTATGTCTGTGTTCTCTACTCCTGCCCTACAAATAAATAGGTTCATATCTACCATTTTTCTAGATTCCATATTAAATTTTCATCAAGACTTCATTATTTTACTAGCTTGATAGATGAATATCATATATGTCTTTGTTTTTTTTTTTAATTAATTTTTATTTTTTAGTTTGTTTTGCTTTACAATACTGTATTCGTTTTGCTATACATTGACATGAATCAGCCACGAGTGTACATAAACTCCCAATCCTGACCCCCACCTCCCCCCTCCCGCCCCACACCATCTCTCTGGATTATCCCCGTGCATCAGTCCCAAGCATCCTGCATCCTGCATCAAACCTAGACTGGCGATTCGTTTCACTTATGATATCATACATGTTACACTGCCACTCTCCCAAATCATCCCACTCTCTCCCTCTCCCACAGAGTCCAAAAGGCTGTTCTATACATCTGTGTCTCTTTTGCTGTCTTGCATACAGGTTTATCATTACCATCATTCTAAATTCCATATATATGTGTAAGTATGCTGTATTGGTTTTTTCTTTCTGGGTTACTTCACTCTGTATAATCGGCTCCAGCTTCTTTGATTTTTAATAAGTCTGAAGCTGCCCAATGTCGGTTCCTATTATTTGTAGGCTTTTGTTTTTTCCCTCTCTCTCAAATTATACCCTTTGGTATGTATCTTATCCATTAGAATAAACTCATCGTATGTTAAAATTCTAATCTTTTGACTTTTATATTCCTTTAAAATATATCCTCAATTGCTAACTGCTACTTAATTCAGTTTAATTAAAAAGAAATTTAATGTTAATTTTTCAAGTTAATGTTCAGGCAAATACTACTTCAAGAACATACATATCACAGTCAGAAGAAGCTGCTGCAAGGAGCATGTAATTTTAAACATAATATGGTAGTTATTTTTCCTACCTCATAGCACAGCCATGCTGTCTTTCTCTTACCAGACCAATTAGTTGTTATCCCAAACTATTTTTGCATATTGTTTAATCCATTTTTGTGGTAACCTGATTTTTTCAAAAATAAAAATAACAGAGACCGGTTAAGAAACTAAAGTCAAATGAAAATATCTTCTTCCATAAAGCATTACTAGTTTGAGCCAAATTAGATTTTGAAAATTATCCAGAATATTAATACAAAAATGTTTAGAAGTGTGGCCAAAAAGAGAAAAAGAAATCATATTTTCTAACTCCCATAGAGTCCCCATGCCCATCACACAATAACCAGAACCAGAAGTGCTCAGCTCAGCCTCCCACAATCACAGTTGAGCCCTTCAGTTGGACACTTAAACTCTCTACCCTCTACCTGCAAAAACAAAAAAAAAAAGAAAATAATAGACCTTAACATGAGCAAAATAAATTGCAGTTCTCAGATAAAATAGACAAGATAGGCAAGAAGTGAAGGAAACGTTGTACTATGTTCATGCAAGAGAAGTCTTCACATTAAACATGAAAAAGAAATAAAGTGAAATGGCAGGCAGCCAAAAATAGTACAATAAATGAAAAAAAAATGAAGACTATAGTCAAAGAGGAAAAATCCATTCAGATTAAAATAAAACCAAGAGGGGGAAAAAATCATTCCTTGATGTTCTGTTAGTTTAGATGAAATACATGTGGATATACATTAAGAAGAAAAATATTCCAACATGATGACAAAATAACAGAAAGGGGAAAACACAAATTTCCTAGTGCTAGGAACTGAGGGAGAAAAATAACATTACAGCACAAATAATAAATACATGAAAAAGAAATACACATTTAAAAATATAAAATAGAAGAATGATTTGAAATAGTCATAGTAAATATAGAAGAAAAGTACCAAGATAAATAATAAACAATAACTAAATAAATTTAATTATAAAACAACTAAAAAAGAAATACAAAATATAGAAAACAAATATGCAGATAGTTCTTTAAAAATGGCATCCAGGAAAACACTAAGGATCATAGTTTATTCAGTGATCAATGAATGAGACTATCTCTTTGGGAGAAAAAAAGAAAATTGGAACTTTTCCTCATTTTTTACATAAAATATTTTATAGTTGTAGGCTGTTTTGTTCTGTGAAAGATTTCCAAAAACTCAATAGGCTAATGTGAGAATTCTATTACCTTAGCATAATGTTTTGTTGAGCAATATGAGTAGTTCTGTATTTCTACAGAAAAAAGGTACTTAGTTGGTGTTTATAACTTTAAAATTGTTACATTTATGTATCTTCAGTTCAGTCGCTCAGTCATGTCTGACTCTTTGTGACCCCATGAATCGCAGCACACCAGGCCTCACTGTCCATCACCATCTCCCGGAGTTCACTCAGATTCACATCCATTGAGTCAGTGATGCCATCCAGCCATCTCATCCTCAGTCATCCCCTTCTCCTCCTGCCCCCAATTCCTCCCAGCATCAGAGTCTTTTCCAATGAGTCAACTCTGTGCATGAGGTGGCCAAAGTACTGGAGCTTCAGCTTTAGCATCATTCCTTCCAAAGAAATCCCAGGGCTGATCTCCTTCAGAATGGACTGGTTGGATCTCCTTGCAGTCCAAGGGACTCTCAAGAGTCTTCTCCAACACCGCAGTTCAAAAGCATCAACTCTTCAGCACTCAGCCTTCTTCACAGTCCAACTCTCACATCCATACATGACCACAGGAAAAACCATAGCCTTGACTAAACGGACCTTAGTCGGAAAAGTAGTATCTCTGCTTTTGAATATGCTATCTAGGTTGGTCATAACTTTTCTTCCAAGGAGTAAGCATCTTTAATTTCATGGCTGCAGTCACCATCTGCAGTGATTTTGGAGCCCAGAAAAATAAAGTCAGCCACTGTTTCCACTATTTCCCCATCTATTTCCCATGAAGTGATGGGGCCAGATGCCATGATCTTCATTTTCTGAATGTTGAGCTTTAAGCCAACTTTTTGACTCTCCTCTTTCACTTTCATCAAGAGGCTCTTTTGTTCCTCTTCACTTTATGCCATAAGAGTGGTGTCAGCTTCATATCTGAGGTTATTGATATTTCTCCCAGCAATCTTGATTCCAGCTTGGGCTTCTTCCAGCCCAGCGTTTCTCATGATGTACTCTGCATAGAAGTTAAATAAGCAGGGTGACAATATACAGCCTTGACGTACTCCTTTTCCTATTTGGAACCAGTCTGTTGTTCCATGTCCAGTTCTAACTGTTGCTTCCTGACCTGCATACAGATTTTTCAAGAGGCAGGTCAGGTGGTCTGGTATTCCCATCTCTTTCAGAATTTTCCACAGTTTCTTGTGATCCACACAGTCAAAGGCTTTGGCATAGTCAATAAAGCAGAAATAGATGTTTTTCTGGAACTCTCTTGCTTTTTCCATGATCCAGCAGGTGTTGGCAATTTGATCTCTGGTTTCTCTGCCTTTTCTAAAACCAGCTTGAACATCTGGAAGTTCACTGTCCACATATTGCTGAAGTCTGGCTTGGAGAATTTTGAGCATTACTTTACTAGCATGTGAGATGAGTGCAATTGTGCGGTAGTTTGAGCATTCTTTGGCATTTTCTTTCTTTGGGATTGGAATGAAAACTGACCATTTCCAGTCCTGTGGCCACTGTTGAGTTTTCCAAATTTGCTAGCATATTGAGTGCAGCACTTTCACAGCATCATCTTTCAGGATTTGGAATAGCTCAAATGGAATTCCATCACCTCCACTAGCTTTGTTTGTAGTGGTGCTTTCTAAGGCCCACTTGACTTCACATTCCAGGATGTCTGGCTCTAGATGAGTGATCACACTATCGTGGTTATCCAGGTCATGAAGATCTTTTTTGTACAGTTCCTCTGTGTATTCTTGCCACCTCTTCTTAATATCTTCTGCTTTTGTTAGGTCCATATCATTTCTGTCCTTTATCGAGCCCATCTTTGCATGAAATGTTCCCTTGGTATCTCTAATTTTCTTGAAGAGATCTCTAGTCTTTCCCCTTCTGTTGTTTTCCTCTATTTCTTTGCATTGATCGCTGAAGAAGGCTTTCTTATCTCTTCTTGCTATTCTTTGGAACTCTGCATTCAGATGCTTATATCTTTCCTTTTCTCCTTTGCTTTTCGCCTCTCTTCTTTTCCCAGCTATTTGTAAGGCCTCCCCAGACAGCCATTTTGCCTTTTTAATGATACATAAAACTAAAAGTATTTTTAAGAGTTAAGTAATACATATTCCAGATTCTATCTGCTACAATAGTAAGGAATCAATACTTCATCATAACTGTGAGCCAACATCAATGATCCACAAAGGGTTTAATCTGTAACTACTGTTTTTGTTTTATATATTATAGCTGTTTTTATTGATTTGCATTTCAGTGGCACTTAGGTCAACAATCATATAAATAAATGGTTGAAAAATATTATCTAAGATTTTTATTTGATATCTGTACTAATAGGTTGAACTGAATCGAAATATAGATATTGAACATACAGTATTACTATTAATAAAAAAATTATAAACAGATAGCTGTCCAAATATATAAGTATTGAGTCCAGTTTTTTATTTGGAAGAAAAAAAGAAAAGATTTGTACAGTATACATTTTGGGTAAAATGCAAAGAATCAGTCTGGCCTAGGAATATTATAGAACCTTATCCTGAGAGACATTTAGTGACTATCATAAAGCATTTCTCTAATTTATGACCATTTGCTCTAATGTGGGTAATTAACATGACATAGATATTACAGTATTTTTAATACACTTTGAGATGAAGATTTTTAAAAGAACATCAAGATGTCTATTTATTTACTCTCTAAGAAATTACACCAAAATTCAATTTATAAAGCATTAATTGTATTTGATTGAATAACTATGTTATTCAAATAATTGCATTTTCCTCATAACTGCTTCACTGTTATGTACTGTTCTTACCCTGTTAGTAGGAAAAATCATGGTCCATTATTTAACCAAAATTATATTTAGGGCACTTCTATGTTACATAATTAAGTGTCATTCTAATATTGTAAAATTGAATAAAACAATTGATCCAAATATTTTATTTCTATTTATTAAGAGATTGCAGTCTTTATTATTAAAAGGAAAATAATAAACTCTTGCACATATTTTTTCAATACTAAATGAATAGAATAGATATTACTATACCCTATTCTGTGGTAAATCAAGGAAATGAGTGCTTATAGTTCTTCCTGCAAGTAAGGAACTGGGGCTCAGAGATAATGGCCTTAAAGAAAAAGTGACAACGGTGATAGAAACTAATAGGAAGAATATAAATTGAAATGTGTTCAAATTTAAAAGTCAGAAATAAAAAACAGAAGGTAAATATGATTGCAAGTTTTGATCATTTATTATATAAAACAAATATATTCGTTTTGCCCTGCGTATCTTCTTATTCAGTTGCTCAGTCGTGTATGACTCTTTATGACCCCATGGACTGCAGCACACCAGCCCTCCCTGTCCATCATCAGTTCCCGGAGTTTACTCAAACTCATATCCATTGAATTGGTGATGCCTTCCAACCATCTCAGTCGTTATCATCCCCTTCTCTTCTTACCTTCAGTCTTTCCCAGCAAAAGTGTCTTTCCAACGAGTCAACTCTTCACATCAGTTGGCCAAATTATTGGTGCTTCAGCTTCAGCATCAGTCCTTCCAATGAATATTCAGGACTGATTTCCTTTAGGATAGACTGGTTTGTTCTCCTTGCTGTCCAAGGGACTCTCAAGAGTCTTCTCCAACACCACAGTTCAAAAGCATCAATTCTCCAGTGCTCAGCTTTCTCTATGGTCCAACTCTCACATCCATACACAACTACTAGAAAAACCATTGTTGTTGTTTAGTTCCTCAGTTGTGTCTGACTCTTTGGGACCCCGTGGGCCACAGCACATCAGGCTTCCTTATCCTTCACCATCTCTCAGAGTTTGCTGGAACTCATGTCCTTTGAGTCCATGATGCTGTCCAACCATCTCGTCCTCTGTCTTCCCCTTTCCTTCTGCCTTCAGTCTTTCCCAACATCAGGGTCTTTTCCAGTGAGTTGGCTCTTTGTATCAGATGACCATACAGACTTTTGTCAGAAAAGTGATGTCTCTGCTTTTTAATATGCTGTCTAGGTTTGTCATAGCTTTTCTTCCAAGGAACAAGAGTATTTTAATTTCATGGCAGCAGTCACTGTCCACAGTGAATTTGAAGCCCAAGAAAATAAAGTGTCACTGTTTTCCATCACTTCCCCATCTATTTGCCATGATGTGATGGGAGCCCATGCTATAGTCTTCATTTTTCAAATGTTGAGCTTTAAGCCACCTTTTTCACTCTCCTCTTTCACTTTCATCAAGAGGCTCTTTAGTTCCTCTTCACTTTCTGCCATAAGGCTGGTGTCATCTGCATATCTGAGGTTGTTGGTATTTCTCCTGGCAATCTTGATTCCATCTTGAGCTTCATCCAGTCTGCATTTTGCATGCTGTAGACTGCATGTAAGTTAAATAAGCAGAGTGACAATATACAGCCTTGACGTACTCCTTTTCCAATTTGGAACCAGTCTGTTGTTCCATGTCTAGTTTTGTTGCTTCTTGGCCTTCATCCAGGTTTCTTAGGAGGCAAGTAAGGTGGTCGGTATTTCCACCTCTTTAAGAATTTTTCACAGTTTGTTGTGATCCACACAGTTAAAGGCTTTAGCATTGTCAATGAAGCAGAAGTGGATGTTTTTCTGGAGTCCATTGCTTTTCTGTGCTCCAGAGGATGTTGACAGTTTGATCTCTGGTTCTTCTGCCTTTTCTAAATCCAAATTGTATATCTAGAAATTCTCCATTCACATACTGTTGAAGCATAGCCTGAAGGATTTTGAACATTACCTTGCTAGCATGTGAATTGAGTGCAGTTGTCCAGTAGTTTGAACATTCTTTGGCATTGCCCTTGTTTGGGTTTGTAATACACTTCTCATAATAGGCTTATAAGAAAAAACCATGTCATTATTTCTGTTATGCATATGAAAGGACTGTGATATTAGGAAGGTAAACAACCAGACAAGGTCATGTAGCTAACAAGTAGTGGTACTACATTTTGAACTCAGCCTCTTTCTAGTGCTGTTTATGACATTGCTATATAACCTCAAGCAATATATGAATGTATATGTAAATACATATATGCCTGCAAAATAAATAAGTAAATAAAAAGGCAAACTAGAAAAAAAAAAGGACTGATGAAGAATCAGCTGCTTGTGGAAACAATAAAAATATCCAAAAAATAAAGTACAACCATCTAATATTAAATTAAAAAAAATAAACCTGAAGCACTACTTTAATTTTGAAAGAATACTATGTAAAACTAATTATTTTAAACTGTTGATAGAATGGATGAGTTTATGGGCAAAATAATTTGTTAAAAATAACTCAAGATTTAGAACATCAGAATAGATCATTGACAGGGAAATATACTGAAAGATGCATTGATGTTATTTGAGAAAAATTCTGGGCTAAGTATTCTTTTATAGGCAATGAATTTTGTACTATTGAAAAGTAAAATCTCTATTTTATATAAATGATCACAAGCTCAAAAAAGAAATTGTTCCAATTTTTTGTATTAAAAATTCTCATAATGAAGCATTGGCAAAACACACATGATATATGACAAAGTGGATTCATCTCAGATCTTTTAGACTGGTTCCAAATTAGGACATCTATTAACACAAACCATCTCAAAAGTAGGTATAATGAGAGTGATTATGATTATGTAGACAGATAACAAAAAAGTCTTCTGCTAAAGAGAAAAATAAACAATATTTGCTATGATTAAAATTCTTCATAAAAAATTTATGAGTATTTTCTTACAATGATTAAGACTGTCATAAGATGAAAATTACTAGTAAACTAAAGAGGTATTTTCTCTGAAGTCTGGGAAAATATCAGGATCTCTGCTTATCATCATTACAATTTGAGGCAATTCTAGATGTTCCAAAATTATTAAAAAAGAAAGTTAGAATTTAAACTTGCAAGTATTAGCTAATGTTATCATGACATAGTTGGAAAAAGTAAGAAACCAACAATGAAAAAATTGTTTATAGTTAATAAGAAAGTGAAGAAAGGAAAACATTTTAAAATAAATACTTTAAAAAATCAATAATTCATTTTGACCCAAGTGGATATTTGTAAAAATGAAGAGATAATATATAAATAATCGCAAATATATTTCCTTCCTCTTTTTCTTAAAAAATATTTATAGTAGCCACAATGTTCAAAGAACCTCTATTGGAGGTAAAATACAAAGCACAAAGTTCTTATTCTCAAGCAGTGTATATTCTAGGATGTGTTTGGGGAGATAGTTATGCATGTGTAAATATGCAATATAATTTCAAGTAATAAATATTATTCAGAAAAAATTCAAAGCAGAATAATAGGGTACAAGTTAAAAGCAGAAGATCCTATAGGCTTGGAGGGATATTTATCCATCTTTGTCAAGGAATGTGTTCTAAGAAGATGACATTATTCTGTAGAAAAGAATAAACTCAGATTTGGTCTTGTTTTAAATTTAAATGAATATTTGATATACAAGTAAAAATGTTTGACAAACTAGTGAATATGAATCAGCAATTCAGTGGACAGGTTGAGTCTTGAGAAATAAATTTAAACATTTTCAATATATAAATATTATTTAAAAGTAACTGAATAAACTTAACATGTAGTTAAGTATATTCTTGATCAGGAGCATGAAAAAATTATAAAATAGCTATTTAAAATTTATAATGAGATTTTGAAAAACAAGATTTGAGTGATTGGTGAATGTGAGTTCCTACATTTAAAAGTTCAAGAAATGTATACATCTTCTTTTCCAATTTGGATGCAAGACAGCAAAAGAGACACAGATGTATAGAATGGACTTTGGGACTCAGGGAAAGGAAGAGAGTGGGATGATTTGGGAGAATGGCATACTACCATGTATACTATCTTGTAAGAAATGAATCGCCAGTCTATGTTTGATGCAGGATACAGGATGCTTGGGGCTGGTGCACGGGGATGACCCAGAGAGAAGATATAGGGAGGGAGGTAGGAGGGGGGTTCAGGATTGGGAACTCATGTACACCCGTGGCGGATTCATGTCAACGTGTGGCAAAACCAATACAATATTGTAAAGTAAAATAAAGTAAAAATTTAAATTAAAAAAATAAATATAAATAAAAGAGAGAAAAAAAGAAATGTATACATCTTAATTAACAATAATGCTGCAGCAGCAACATGGATAGGACTAGAGATTGTCATACTGAATGAAGTCAGAGATGGAGAAATACTACTTGACATCTCTTATAAGCAGAATTTAAAAAGAAATGATTCAAATGAACTTATTTGCAAATCAGAAAGAGACTCATAAACTTAAAGAATGAACTTATGGATGCTGAGAGGGGGGCAAGAAATGAGGAGAAGGGACAGTTAGGGAATGTGGGATGGACATGTACATACTGCTTTATTTAAAATGGATAACCAACAAGGACCTACTATATACCACAGGGAACTCTGCTTAATGTTATGTGGCAGCCTAGATGGGAGGGTTTTAGGGGGGAGAATGGGTACAGGTGTATGTGTGGTTGAGTCTCTTTCCTGTCTCTGTACCTGAAACTATCACATTGTTAATTGGCTAAAAGGCGATGCCAAAGAATGCTCAAACTACCACACAATTGCACTCATCTCCACACTAGTAAAGTGATGCTTAAAATTCTCCAAGCCAGGCTTCAGCAATACATGAACCATGAACTTCCAGATGTTCAAGCTGGTTTTAGAAAAGGCAGAGGAACCAGAGATCAAATTGCCAACATCCACTGGATCATCAAAAAAGCAAGAGAGTTCCAGAAAAACATCTATTTCTGTTTTATTGACTATGCCAAAGCCTTTGACTGTGTGGATCACAATAAACTGTGGAAAATTCTGAAAGAGATAGGAATACCAGACCACCTGACCTGCATCCTGAGAAATCTATACGCAGGTCAGGAAGCAACAGTTAGAACTGGACATGGAACAACAGACTGGTTCCAAATAGGAAAAGGAGTACGTCAAAGCTGTATATTGTCACCCTGCTTATTTAACTTCTATGCAGAGTACATCATGAGAAACACTGGGCTGGAAGAAGCACAAGCTGGAATCAAGATTGCTGAGAGAAATATCAATAACCTCAGATATGCAGATGACACCACCCTTATGGCAGAAAGTGAAGAAGAACTAAAGAGCCTGTTGCTGAAAGTGAAAGAGGAGAGTGAAAAAGTTGGCTTAAAGCTCAACATTCAGAAAACTAAGATCATGACATCTGGTCCCATCACTTCATGGGAAATAGATGGGGAAACAGTGGCTGACTTTATTTTGGGGGGCTCCAAAATCAATGCAGATGGTGATTGCAGCCATGAAATTAAAAGATGCTTACTCTTTGGCAAGAAAGTTATGACCAACCTAGACAGCATATTAAAAAGTAGAGACATTGCTTTGCCAACAAGGTCTGTCTAGTCAAGGCTGTGGTTTTTCCAGTGGTCATGTATGGTTGTGAGATTTGGACTGTGAATAAAGCTGAGAAGAATTGATGCTTTTGAACTGTGGTGTTGGAGAAGACTCTTGAGAGCCCCTTGGACTGCAAGGAGATCCAACCAGTCCATCCTAAAGGAGATCAGTCCTGGGTTTTCATTGGAAGGACTGATGTTGAAGCTGAAACTCCAATACTTTGGCCACTGATGCAAAGAGCTGACTGACTGATGCTGGGAGGGATTGGGGGCAGGAGGAGAAGGGGACAACAGAGGATGAGATGGTTGGATGGCATCACTGACTCAATGGACATGGGTTTGGGTGGACTCCAGGAGTTGGTGATGGACAGGGAGGTCTAGTGTGCTGCAGTTCATTGGGTCGCAAAGAGTTGGACACGACTGAGCAACTGAACTGAGCTGAAAAAAATAATAATGCTGCTGAAAAATTGGTACTTACAGACTTGCTTGAGACAGGGTTGTTACAAACCTTCAAAATGGAAAACAGAACAAAACCAGTATCTAATAAATGCAGTTAGGGGAAGAGCAATACAGTGAAGTGTGCCTGTATTAGTAGAAGCTTAAATTAAGAAAGGTTCTTGTCCTTACTAAACTCAAGGGATACAAAAATACTGCTCTGTGTAATCATGGTCCACTAAGCAAGAGAGCTTTTACACACCTTCAGAGGCAATGGAAAACCCAGCGAGGGGCTCTTTCCCAGGAAAGGAAATACAGGGCAAGAGTAGTTGGAGTGGTTTAATAATGAGACTGGTTTACCTACATGAGATACAGTAAAACTCTTTGAACCTGTTATTGGTGGTTAGACAAATTATAGAACAGAGATTTAGGCCACTTTTGGTTATTAAAAATTGCAAAGTATCATTTTTAGTGTCTGGCTACTTTCCAACAGAAACGAGTGACATTTCTTGTTACTTTAGAGACCCAGGTAATGTTGTAGGCCCTGTCCTGAATTTGCAGTAATCTTCATATGAAGTGTACAAGAGTTAATATGCTTGCTTCACAAAAAGAATAAATGTAGAACCATCATGAGTGCTTCATTATGCTTCAGTTTACAAATTAATGGAGTTAACCTGAAGGTATCAGCAGAGAACAGAGGTAGGAATTATGGTATATCCCTTTTATTGCTTTTTTGTAATTATAGAACAGAGATTTAGGCCACTTTTGGTTATTAAAAATTGCAAAGTATCATTTTTAGTGTCTGGCTACTTTCCAACAGAAACGAGTGACATTTCTTGTTACTTTAGAGACCCAGGTAATGTTGTAGGCCCTGTCCTGAATTTGCAGTAATCTTCATATGAAGTGTACAAGAGTCAATATGCTTGCTTCACAAAAAGAATAAATGTAGAACCATCATGAGTGCTTCATTATGCTTCAGTTTACAAATTAATGGAGTTAACCTGAAAGTATCAGCAGAGAACAGAGGTAGGAATTATGGTATATCCCTTTTATTGCTTTTTTGACTTCTTGCTCTGGCTTAGTTTGTTTTCGAATAAAACATGCCTAACAAAAGTTTCATTGCATGATAAAGGGAAATGAAGCATCGGAGTTCCCTGTAAGAAAAACCAATATAAAAATTAATTAGAGAATTATTACATTTAATTTACAAAATATTCTGAGCTCTTTTCAGAAAAATAAATGAATTATGTAGTTAACCATTCAACTTTTTGTTCATTCGTCCATTCATTCAACTGATTTGTTCATCTCCCTATTATGTCCCTATTTTCCAGACATCATTCATGGAAAGAGATGCAAAAATGAATAGTAAATAGGCCCCACTCACAAAGAAATAAATGGAATAAACTTGTAAACAAGTCATCTTGTTTATAGTCATAAAAATATGTTGAAAGTGCTACACTTATTTTTTTTTTTTTTTCTTTTTGAATATAGATTTATTGGTGGGAAATATGTTTTCCTCTAGCTTCTTCATTGTTTCTAGCTTTTTTTTTCTTTAATTTTTACTTTTTAGTTTGTTTTGCTTTACAATACTGTATTCGTTTTGCTACACATCGACATGAATTAGCCATGAGTGTACATGAACTCCCAATCCCGACCCCCACCTCCACCCTCCCGCCCCACACCCTCTCTCTGGATTATCCCCGTGCATCAGTCCCAAGCATCCTGCATCCTGCATCAAACCTGGACTGGCGATTCATTTCACTTATGATATCACACATGTTACACTGCCACTCTGCCAACCCATCCCACCCTCTCCCTCTCCCACAGAGTCCAAAAGGCCGTTCTATACATCTGTGTCTCTTTTGCTGTCTTGCATACAGGTTTATCATTACCATCATTCTAAATTCCATATATATGTGTAAGTATACTGTATTGGTGTTNTTTCCTTTTCCAGGAGATCTTCCTGACCCAGGGATCGAATCTGAGTCTTCTGCTTGGCAGGTGAATTCTTTACCACTGAGCCCCCTGGGAAACCGTGACATAGTCTTACTAGTGCCTTAAAAGGGGAAAGTCAGGAGAAGATTTATATTGTTTTTAGCTCTGGGGTAGGTGATTTTTAAGGTATTTCTTAAAAGACTTGAAACTCATTGGAATTAGACAGAAATTGTGATATAGAAGCTTAAGATTGATGGGCACAGTGAAGTGAGTGAGTTTTGATAAACAAGAGCAGCAATTAGTCTTGATAAATAAGCTATTTTGCTTCTTTCAATCTTATCTTCAGGAGCAAGTATTTCTTAGAGCAAGTAGTTAAGTTAATTTTGTTTGTTTTCAGTAAATTTTAACACATGTTGGTTTAATATTCATAGCCATGAGCTTGAGAACACATTCCAGAATTTGACTACCAATTTGAAATTTTGAGAACGAAAAGATTAGAAAAATATTATGGGGAAAGTAAATGTAAACCATAATCAAAATGTTTCTAGCAAACTCTCCAATAAAATTTATGTGTATACACATATATGATGTGATCATATTAGGCAAAGGCATGTACATTTGCAAGATATGAATACTCAATACTTAGAAGTCCATGGCTTGAAAGGGCTTTATAATGAGATATACTAGATATTTTTCCACATCATAAATTTAATTTCAGAGGAATATGTTATCTATTCTGAAATTTCAAAGGTGAAGTCACAGAAGAGCTGCCTGAATTAGAGATGAGATTTCATAAAACATCTGTAAGCTTGTATCTTTTTTCACTAGTGGCTTTTGAGTTAAGACTTAGGAAGACCAAGTTTGAACATTACTTTCTATTTACTACTTATCCATATGAGGCAGAGAAGCCATCAAAAAGAAAAAAATATTGTAAGCTTGTATCTTTTTTCACTAGTGGCTTTTGAGTTAAGACTTAGGAAGACCAAGTTTGAACATTACTTTCTATTTACTACTTATCCATATGAGGCAGAGAAGCCATCAAAAAGAAAAAAATAATCTTTGGGTGATAAATAGAAACATTTCACTTTAAATATCTACATGGTATTCTCTACCCCAGTCATTTTTTTTTTTTTCCTCTTTCTTCTTGTTGCTCATTTCTGTTTATTTTTCCCTGTTGCACTCCTTCTTTTTAGAGGGGTGGAACTGACATACAAAACAGCTGTGCATGTTTCGTACATGCATCTTGATGGGTCTGATATATACCTGTGAAACTGCCACCATAAGCAATGCTGTAAATATAACCATCCTTTTAAATAATTACACTTGCGGATACGTATTGCTATCTTCAGACATATGTCAGTAAGGAAACTGGTTTGAAAGTTGTAATTTGTTTAAAAGTTTCAAAATGTCACTCTAAATACATGAGGCTTGGGCTCAATTAAGTCTGGTTTTAACTCCTGAATCTGACATTTGCTACTGTGTAACTGGATAATTTAATTTACTTAAACTACTGGAGTCTGTTTACTCTAAAGCGGAAATAATGACACTTTTTATAGGGTTAGTGTGGGGATTAAATTAAAGGCAAATACTTAACATATGAGTTATCACTTGAATTATATCCCCACAAAATGTCACATGTTGATGTTCTAATCCCCATTACCTCAAAATGTCACCTTATTTGGCAATAGGATCATTAAAGATTTAAGAGTTACCACGAGATCATCAAGGTGGACATCAGTCCAGTATGCCTTATAAAATGGGGGAGACCTGTGCACAGGGACCTGTATCAAGGAGAGCATCACATGGAAAATGAAGACATGTGTTGATTGAAATGATGCTTCTAATAAGCCGAGAAAGGCCGAAGATTGCCAGCAAACCACCAGAAGCCTGTCAGGAGTCCTGGAACAGATTCTCTCTCACAGCCCTTAGAAGGAACCAACCCCGCTGACACCTTGATCTTGGACTTTAGGCTCCAGGGTTGTGAGGCAATACATTTCTGTTGTTTAAGCCGCCCAGGCGGTGGTATTGAATACTTTGTTAGACAAACTATACAGTGAAGGGTATGGGGGCTTCCCAGGTGGCACAGTGGTAAAGAATCCGCCTGCCAGTGCAGGAGATGCCAGAGTCAGGGCTCGATCCTTGAGTCGGGAAGATCCCCTGGAGAAGGAAATGGCAAACCACTCCAGTACTCTTGCCTGGAGAATCCAATGGACAGAGGAGCCTGACAGGCTGTAGTCCATTGGGTTGCATAGAGTCAGACATGACCGAGCGACTGAGCACCCACGCACACAGTGGAGGATCAGCAAATCTTCATGTCTTGGAGTTGTTCTGCTACTGACCACCAGGTGATTCAGACCTTTGAGTTTCCTAAAATATTACATGCTGCTGCCACTGCTGCCGAGTCGCTTCAGTCGTGTCCGACTCTGTGCGACCCCATAGACGGCAGCCCACCAGGCTCCCCCGTCCCTGGGATTCTCCAGGCAAGAACACTGGAGTGGGTTGCCATTTCCTTCTCCAATGCATGAAAGTGAAAAGTGAAAGTGAAGTCGCTCAGTCGTGTCTGACTCTTCACGACCCCATGGACTGCAGCCCTCCAGGCTCCTCCATCCGTGGGATTTTCCAGGCAAGAGTACCAGAGTGGGTTGCCATTGCCTTCTCTGAAAATATTATATAAGAGCATCTAATTAGTTTTCAAAAAAATCACAAAAGTGAGAAATTTATTATTAATGAACAATAAAATTTCTATTTGCCTTATGTTTCTACATTCTTATACTACTATATCACTTATATATTATTCCTGGATAGGAAAAGATGTTCCCAGCATTATATTTATGTAAAACAGCAAAGTTTTATTATGTCCTAATGGAAGCCAAAATGATATTCTGTATTTTAACAACAGCTCATTTATTTAAATGCATATTTATAACCTAAGTTACTTGAATTATTATATAAATATCTTCCAAAATATAAATTTAAATATATGCATTTTTAAAGTGATTTCTGAATAATTTCAAGAAATATTCTTTGCTTTTTTTATACACACTATTTTTGGAAAAGTGTAACCTAAAAAAATGCACATTTTATATCTTTTGCCAACCTTGAGGCTAAGAAAAGAAACTCTCATTTAAATTGCAGTATTGTGAAACTGGAGCCTTCAGGCTGAAGAAGGATTCCAAAAAACATTATGGAAAATTCAAGTATTTATTGGCTATGCCAGCTGGGAAGGTTTCTTGATTGAATGGTGTTTGGAAAGAAGCAGAAATGTACTGTCAAATGTATAAAAGTCAACATCTCTCTAAGAGGGAATACAAGAATGGGATTGGTATTTTATTACATACTTTCCTATGAGGTATTTTAAAGTAGCTGCAACATAGCATTTATATAACCTGAATGCAGGGTAAATTGGTAATTTTCAAGAGGACTCCTCAATGGAAATGACTTCTAAGAGTGAAATCATGCTAGCATCAAAGCATTTTCTGTCATTACTACTAGCATGGAGAGAAACACATAGCTCAGTTCCCTCAGGAGCTCAACATCTAGCAAGAAATCCACTTTGCCATCATTTGAATAAATTATGTAATGAGAACAGGCATGTGTCAGGATAATTCATTGTTTGGGGAGATATAGAAAGTAGCAGTAAGATAACCCTCTGTGATATCTTGATTTATAATAAATATGCATTCAGTCTCATCCCCGTTTCTGGTGTGGAGCTCCTAAAACCTTTGGAATTTCTTCAGTGATAAGAGACATAATGGTGTTTTTTTGTTCCTTTAATGAGATGACTTTTAGAAAGCCCCTAACCAAGTTTTCCAGGTGACTAAGTGGGTAAAGAATCCACCTGCAATGGAGGAGATATGGGTTGGATCCCTGGGTCAGGAAGATCCCCTGGAGGAGGGTATGACAACCCACTCCAGTATTCTTTTTCTTGGAGAAGCCCTTGGACAGAGGAACCTGGTGGGCTACAGTCCATTGGGGTCACAGAGAGTCAGACATAAATGAAGCAACTGAGCTCAACCAGGTGGTTAGAGGGTTGGCAGCTCCAGTCTCAGTCCTGCCCCCAGCCTCTAGGTATAGAGAGGAGCTGGAGGTTGAATTGATTGCCACTGACTGTCGGGAGCCAGCATGAGGAATCCCACCCGTGACAGGGTCACGTGGCAAACTCAGATGGCAGGCAATTTGAGTCATCGGATTTCTCCCTGGTTTTTCCTGAACATGTGCCCCCCAAAATAAGAATTTGTCTGTTTTCCCATTTCAGCCCAACCCACCTTTGATAATGCTCTAGCCTGCCTAACAGGTTCCCCTAATTTTCTGCAAGCTTGTGAATTGCTCACAACTTCCCAAATGTGGAAGGCACAAAAGCCTCAAAGTATCTTAAAGTTTCAGAGTCTTTTCAAATTTATATTGGTGACAGGATTTCACGGCTGACTCAATGATTGCTGCTGCCAGACTTCCTTATCTTTTTTATCTATCAGGCACCCAGGAAGATGTAATCAATACATATGGGATATGAAAAAGGATATCTAGTAGTTTTGATGTTAGCAATACTAGACTTTTGCTATAAATCACTGTACTTCCTTTTATTACAAACTGCTGTATTTTTATTTAGTGTTTTCTGAGAGTGGCATTCAGACTTTGGAAAGATTAACACAAATGAGTCTTCTGGTTAACAAAAACTTCATCAGAAGAGAGCCATAGAAATGTTAATAGGCCTCTTGGCCAGAAGATAGTGTAAACCACCTGAGACTTTTGTAACAGGAGAGTATGCAAAAAAGAAAGCCTTGTCTCAATGAGGGTCGGGACTGCTACTTCTGCATAACTCTGCATATTCTATTATGTATAATTTGGGGTATATAAGTTGATTCTGAACAATAAACTCTCTCTTGGAGTCTTACGCAGACGTTGGATTTCCCCTTTTTCCCCCTTCCCTTTTTTCCCTTTCCTCCCCTTTTTTCCCTTCTCCCCTTCCCTCTTGGAGAGTCTTACACTGATGCTGGGCTTCCCCGTGTCTCCTATTTTCTCTAATTTCTGGCTGAATTCCCATCTGGGGCGCGGAGGCTCGCCATGTCTACTTACCTGTCCCGGCTGCTAAGATCTGTAAGAGAGAGCCCAGGGTGGGGCACTCTCCGATATTCAAACGGACGCCAGTGGCCTAACGTAGATGGTGCAAGCCTCTTGTCTCGAGGTTTTATTGGTTTCCACGTAAACCAAGTTATTCAGCCTTCTTTTCTTCCACTAATTTCCTACTATACTATTCTTTCCTGAGCTATCCTGTTCTCTCCTATCCTGTCCTATCCGCCCGCTCTGTCCCCCCTTTGAATATCCCTGGATCCACTGGGGCTGGACCCCAGCAACTGACCAATGATTTAATGGTTCATGCCCATAAAACGAAGTCTACACAAAAAACCCAAAAGGAGAGGGTGCAGAGAGCTTCCAGTTGGTGAATGCATGGAAGGTCTGAGAGAATGGCCCATCCAGGGAGCATGGGAGCTCTGCGCCCAAAGATGGTTTCCAAGAAGTGCTGGGTGGTGTGTGAGGAAGTCCACCCTGCCCCCTCTCCTCACACAATGGAATTGGGTCCAGAACCCTAATGTACCCTTGTTCTTTGGAAACTAAATGTGAGGACAATAGGGACCTGATAATCATTCATTAATTCATTTTAAAAATATGCACTGGGACTTGTTCGATGAAAAGCACAGATGAGTAGACGATTATGAATAAAGAAAATAAAAGTATTTGCTTCCATAAGATGCATCTGCTATGAAAGACAAGTGATACAACATTATATAATCTACAAATTCTGGAAATCTGTGAAGGAAGCAGAGTAGGTATACTAATAGTGAATACTGAGAGCCTGAAAGAAGGGAAAGAGTTGTTTTGATTTTTGGTCAAAAGTCTCAAAGGGAGAGTAATATTGAGATTGGGACCTGACCCATGAAGAGGCAGGACTTGAAAATAGCAGGTGAGGAGTGTTCTAAATCTCTGAAGAAAACATGCAGAAATCCTAAGATGGGAAAGAAGGTGCTGTGTTTTCTGAGAAGAGGGCAATAAGTTAAAGATAGAGATTCAATAGGTTACAAAGCACAGAAGTCTGCATTATAGGGCATGATAGGATTTTAACTTTAAAGTATTGAAATGAGATTGAAAGCTTTACAGCAGGAAGATTTTTTAAGCCTATTATTTGCCTTTTTGATTTAGGTCCTGTGTAGAGATTCCTTCAACAAAGACTTGAGATTCAGTCGGAGATGGGTGAGTAGACTACCACAGAGGTGGAAGACCAATGAAAATTGTTTGAACCAGGGTGATCAGATGAAAATACTGGGAACATTAATGTGTTCGTGGAGGTGAAATAAACCAAAACATTTAGAACTGGTTTGGGGGAATGAGCACACGCCCTAGGTGTAGTCATTCAAAAATCAGGGAGAAACATTAGCCAATGTGAATACATTTTCAGCTCAAGAGTACTTGTCCTTTACTATTCATACATGTTTAAAATACAAGGCTTTTGCAAGTGGAATCTGAGTTTTGGTAGTCTTTCTGATAATTAAAGGATTTAAGCCATTCCATTTGTTGGGCAGCCATTATACTTAGAGCATGCAGCTATAGTTTTCATCTCTTCTCATTCTCACTCCAGTTCTCACCAGAGTTAACAAAGTTAGCTAATGGAAAATTGAAGTTCTGATGATCACCATCTTCAGTCTTGATAATTTACTTCTTATAAAAATTGTTAGTTGTGTTTCTAAGATCTCTCTGCTTTTTGTATGTTTGTTTTTAGTTTTATTTAGTTGCATTTCAGTTATGTGTGACTGGATTATCTAAGCAAATTTAGTTACTTGAAAACCAAAATTCTTTTTAAGGTGCTTTACATACCTATAAACACAACATGGAACCAATATTCCAAGTAAGACTAATGGCAAATATTGGTATAAGGATTCTAGGAAATACCACCAGTGCCTTCTCTCAAAAAGTGTATGAACATGGATGTCCTTTTTAATTTTGATGGGATTCAGACACCTTGACAATTATCTAGAATGGGTTTATAGAAAATATTGTGCAGAATACATATAAAATTCAAGATGACTAATATGACCATCTTTTTTGAAAATATGGGGAACTATAAAGATTGAGTATTGTGGTTTGTGTTCTCACATTGATTTCCTGATGGCTTAGCTTTTAAAAATATTGCCTTCAACCAGGGTTTAGAAAATCTTTGCTTTTTGTTGCTTTGTACTTTTTTAAAATACTTTATCAGCCACAGAATCGCTCCTTTTGTGTGAAGAGTGAGCTTCTGTGTTGTTACTGGGCAAATGCCTTCCATTCTCCTTATATTATTAATCAGGAGATGTTAGGGTGCTGGGGAATTCATGGTAAAGACATTAGATCTTCATCAAATATTCACTGACTGCCTACTTGATTTCAAAGTGGCACAGGATTTCTTTGGGATTCTGCTCTGGAAATTACTGAAAATATGGTAAATAATGGTGTCTAATTCAGAACTATTGTGACGATTGTATGGAATAATATGTATTAGGGGACTTATTTAGCATGATCATTTGCTATTTGTAATTGTTCAACAAAGATAAACATGAAATAATTAAAGGCTTCTTTGGTCATTACAATACTACACAGATTAAAAAATTCACAATCCTTTGGGTGACAAGGTAGAAAAAACAAATAGAAAAAAAAAAATCTGAAGGACTCTTGGCCAAAAGATGATCAAGTTCTTACTAAGGAAATGTTTGTGAAGCTGGACAGTAGAATCAGCAGATTGTGTGACTGCCTGGAGGGTGTGAAATGAAGAAATGGGAGGAAAGCAGGGGATCCAGAATGTCTGGATTACCTGATGGATGGTGCTGCCCCTTCTGTGTTGGGTTGAAAATGCGAGTTTAATGAAGTTTTACTTTCAGTGACACTGCAGGTAAGTTTCAATGGCAGCATCAGCAAAGACATCATTCTTCACAGCTTTTTCTATGAAGACCCAAGGTGAGTACAAGCAATCATCTTTGACTACCTGCCATTTATTGACTTTTTTAAAGTGCATGTTCTAGCATTTTTTCAGGTACTAGTTTTGTGTTTGCTTGCTTTTTTTTTTTTTTTAATCTTTACATGTTAAACCTGCTTGTAATACCTGGTAATATTAAGTAATCGTATGAAGCTTGTGATGACCGTCAATGTTTGGAGGATTGGAAAAATAATCTGTGATTTTACTGGAGGATAGGATAAAGAAAGAGAAGAGAGGCCTTTATTGACTGTCCTGTAAACTAAAACTGCTATCTACTTCCCATGTTAAAAATTAATCATATAATTTTTTAAAGACACAATATTAAAAAAAGTATTTTAACTAGAGTAACTTTTTAATGAAAACCGATGTCTGCACATATTCTAGTAGAAAGTGAATATATATTAGTCAACAGTAATTTAATTTTCAAAAATAGATTTTCTCATTGTTTCCATATGGTATAAAAAGACTTCTTTGAAATTTTCTCTGATATGACTAAGTAACTGGCAAGATTCACAATTTAGGTTCTACTGGAGAAATTAGCAAAATGCTGTTATTGATGTCATGTCTTAATAGAATTTTTATGAGTTCTGTATCCCTATTTCTTCTCTGTCCTTCTTCTTACCCTGTTTCTTGGTTTCTATCTCTCCCTCTCTTCTCAAATATTGGGTCATAGTCCAGATAAAACAACTTAAATATAAAGAAAATACAGTTTCCCTAATAAAAAGATGTCAAGATCGCATCCATAATTAACATTTGTCTCTTTGTCACAGGTCCTAGGAGGATTGGGGATAAATAGAAAAAATTGGCCAGTAATCACTGGGGTTGGTTGCTCACAATCAGCACTCAACAAAACTTAGTCAAAGTGGATAAAATAGAGAAATATAAAGTAATATTTTATGGTTTGTGTTCTCACATTGATTTCCTCATAGCTTGGCTTTTAAAACCATTGTTTCAACCAGCATTTAGAACAGCTTTGCTTTTTCTTTCTGCTTACCTTTTTTAAAACTATTAGCCATAAAATTATGGCACAGGATTTATTTGGGATTCTTGCTCTGACATTTTCTGCAAATGTGGTAAATAGTGATGTCTAACTCAGAATTATTGTGACAATCACGTGCAATATTTAAAAGCTACTTAGGTTGTTTCAATATTACAATAATTTAAAACTTCACAATCTTTGGGTGACAAGGTAAAAAATAAAGGACAGGAAAGGAATCTGAAAGAGTCTTGGCCAAGTGATGATCAAGTTCTAACTAGAGAAATATTTGTGATATTGGGCTTTAAATTACCAGATGATGTGTTTATCTGCAGGGTCTGAGATGAGCAAATGGGTTGCAAACAAGGAGATCCTAGGGTCTGTCTGGATTACTTGGTGAATAATGCTGCCCATTCTGTGTTGAGTTGGAGAAATGAACTTTAACAAAGTTTTACTTTCAGAGACACTCCAGGTAGGTTTTCATGGAGGCATCTGCAAATACTTCATTCCTCACACTTTTTTGTCTGAAGACCCAAGGTGAGTACAAGCAGTCATCTATGACTGTCTGTCATTTATTGACCTTTATTAAAGTGCGTGTTCTATAAAGCTATAACATCTTTTAGACATCAGTGTTCTGTTTAGTTTTTATGTTCATACGTACATTAAACCTGTAATAATTGGTAATATTAGATGATTTATGAAGCTTGTGATGATTATCAATGTTTGGAGGATTGGAAAAATAATCTGTGATTTTGTTGGGGGATAGAAGAAAGGAATTAAAGAGAGGAGAAGCATTTATTGATTGTTCTGTGAACTTAAACAGCTGTGTACTCTCCATGTAAAAAAAATTAAATCATACATTTTTTTCAGTTAAAGACATGAAATTGAAAAAAGTTAGCTACTTTTTAGTGAAAACTAGTGTCTAGAAATATGCTAGGAGAAGTTGAAGGTATCTTAGTGAAGAGTAATTTAATTTTCATAAGTGAGTTTTCTTAGTATTGTTTCCAGATGGTTTAAGTAGATTTTAATCTTTAAAATTATCTCTAATATGACTAAGTAACTGGTGTGATTCACAGTTTAGTTTCTGCTGAAGAAAGTAGCAAATAAATATTATTGAAATCATCTGTTCTTAGAACTTCTATGAGTTCTAAATCTCTATTTCTTCTCTGTCCTTCACCATCCCTTTTTTCTCAGTTTCTGTCTCTTCTCAAATACTGGGCCATGATTCAGACAGTTGCATGGAGCAATATGTTTAGGGGACTTATGATCATTTGCTAATTGTAATCATTCAACAAAGCATAACATAGAAAATTTAAAAGTTACTTTGATTTATAATATTACAAAGATTAAGAAATACCATAATCTTTTTGGTGACAAAGTAGAAAATAAAGGATGTGAGAAGAGTTTGAAAGAGTCTTGGCCAAGAGATGATCAAGTTCTAACTAGAGAAATGCTTGTAAAGTTGGGCAATAGCATTACCAGGTGGTGTGATTATCTGGAGGGTGTGAAATAAAGAAAAGGGATGAAAATGGGGATCCCATAGCCTGTCTGGATTACTTGGTGGATGGTGCTGCCCCTTCTGTGTTGGGTTGGAAACACGAGTTTAACAAAGTTTTACTTTCAGTGACATTGCAGGTAAGTTTCAATGACAGCATCAGCAAAGACTTCATTCCTCACACCTTTTCATCTGGAGACCCAAGGTGAGTTTAAGTCATCATCTATGACTATATTTCATTTATTGGCCTTTATTAAAGTGCATGTTCTATAAACTATAACATCTTTTACTTGACAGTTTTGTATTTTCTTGTTTTGTACATATTAAATTGCTTATAACAATTGGTAATATTAAGTGATCATATGAAGCTTCTGATGAATGTCAATGTTTAGAGGATTGGAAAATAATCTGTGATCTTATTGATGTAAAGAGAAAGAAAGAGAAGAGAGGCCTTTGTTGACTGTCCTATAACCTTGAAACAGCTGTCTACTTTCCATGTGAAAAAATTAAATCATGCAGTTTTTCAGTTGAAAGACATCATATTGAAAAGAGGGTTGTTAACTAGTTACTTTTTGGTGAAAGTTGATGTCTGAAGATATACTAGTGAAGGTATACTAGTGAAGAGTAATTTAATTTTCCTAAATAGGTTTACTTATTGTTTCCAGATGGTGCAAATTTTCTCTTTGAAATTATCTCTTATATGACTGAGTAATTGGTAAGAGTCACAAATTAGATTCTGTTGCAAAAATTAGAAATGAAATATTATTGAAATCACATCTTGTTAGAAGTTTCAATTCAGTTCAGTTCAGTTCAGTCGCTCAGTTGTGTCCAACTCTTTGCGACCCCATGAATCGCACACGACAGTGAGTTCTAAATCCCTATTTCTTCTCTGCCCTTCTCCATCCCCATTTCTGTTTGGAGGAAAAGGTGTGAGGAATGAAAGGTGTCTCTTCCTCTCTCCTCAATTATTGGGCCAAAGTTCAGATAAAATAACTTAAATAAAAAGAAAATACAGCTCCTTTAATAAAGAGATGTCAAGATCACATCCATAATTCCATTCATCTGTTTGTTACAGGGATCAGTGACAAAGCCAGGTAAAAATCAGGATTGGCGATTAAATTAAAAAAAGGACCACTAATCACTGGGATTTTTTGCACACAATTAGCACTCAGCACAAGTTAGTCAAAGCAGGAAAATAAAGAAATAGAAAGTAGTTCTTTATGGTTTGCTTTCTCATATTGGTTTCCTGATGGCCTGGCTTTTAAAACTGTTGCCTTCAACCAATGTTGAGAATAGCTTTGCTTTTTGTTTCTTTTTTATGAGATAAAATTGCTTCTGTGATTCCTTATAGATATTTTAGATGAAAAGTGAACTCTCATGTTGATTGATTGTTACTTGGCAAATGCCTTCCCTTCTCCTTATTTCATTATCCAGGAGGTGTTGGGTGCTATTGAGTTCATGATTAAGACATTTGACCTTCATCAAATATTAACCAAATGCCTACTTGATTTCAAAGTGGCACAGGGTTACTTTGTGGTTCTGGCTCTCTCATTTCCTGCAAATGTGGTAAATAATGATGTCTAACTCAGAATTATTGTGAAAATTGCATGGAGTGGTATGGGTTTGGGGACTTATTTAGAATGGTCATTTGCTATTTGTAATCATTCAACAAAGCATAACTTAGAAAATTTAAAAATTACTTTGGTTGTTATAATATTACAAAGATTGAAAAAAATATCGTAATCCTTTTGGTGACTAGGTAGAAAATAAAGGATCTGGATCAGCCTGTCTGGTTTACTTGGTGGATGGTACTGCCCTTCTGTGTTGGCTGAAATATGAGCTTTAACAAAGTTTACTTTCAGTGACACTGCAGGTAAGTTTCATGGAGGCATCTGCAAAGATTTCATTCCTCACACCTTTTCCTCCAAAGACCAGAGGTGAGTACCAGCAGTCATCCATGACTATCTGTCATTTATTGGCCTTGTTCTATAAAATATAACAACTTTTAGGTACCAGTTTTGTGTTTGCTTGTTTTGTTCATGTTTTTGTATTAAACGTGCTGTGATAATTGGTAATATTAAGTGGTCATATGAAGCTTGTGATGGTTGTCAGTGTTTGGAAGATTGGAAAAATAATCTGTGATTTTACTGAAGGTAGGAGATAGGAAGTAAGAGAGGAGAAGTGTTCATTGACTATCCCATGAACTTGAACAGCTGTTGTCTCTCCATGTGAAAAAATGAAATCATACAGTTTTTCAGCTTAAAGACATAATATTGGAAAGAAGGATTTTTAGAGTAACTTTTTAGTGAAAGTGAATGTCCACAGATATTCTAGTAGAAGTTCAATGTATATTAGTCAACAGTAATCCAGTTTTCATAAATATTTTTTCTTATTGTTTCCATATGGTATAAAAAAGGCTTTTTTCTTTGAAATTAGTTCTTATATGACTAAGTAACTGGTAAAATTTATAATTTAGATTCTGCTGCAGAAATTAATGAAGAAATGTTATTTAAATCACTTCTTAATAGAACTTCTATGAGTTCTAAATCCCTATTTCTTCTCTATCCTTCTCCACCTCTTTTTTCCCAGTTCCTGTCTCTCCCTCTCTCTGGAAATACTGGGCCAATTTTCAGAAAAAATAACTTAAATACAAAGAAAATGCAGCTCCTTAATAAAGAGATGTCAAAATCACATTCATAATTCCATTGGTCTGTCATGGGCCCCAGTGGCAAAGCCAGGTAAAAAAAAATCACAGGATATTTTAGGTGAAAGTGAACCTCTGTGTTGATTGTTACTTGGCAAATGCCTTCCTTTCTCCTTATGTCGTTACTCAGGAGGTGTTAGAGTGCTGGGGAGTTCATGACAAAGACATTGGATCTTCATCAAGTACTTAGCAAGAGCTGCTTGATTTCAGAGTGGCTCATGGTTTCTTTGGGTTCTGGCTCTGGCATTTTCTATAAATATGGTAAATAACAATGCCTAACTCAGAATTCTTATGACAATTGCATGGAATAATATGTGTTCGGGGACTTATTTAGCATGCTTATTTGCTATTTGTAATCATTCAATAAAGCATAACATAGAAAACTTAAAAGCTACTTTGGTTGTTGCAATATTACAAAATTAGAAAAATCACAATCCTTTTAGTGACAAGGTAGAAAATAATGAGTCACGGAGTTTTTGCCAGGAGATAATCAAGTTCTAACTAGAGAAATGTTTGTGAAGTGGACAGTAGAATTACCAGACAGTCTTACTGTCTGGAGGATGTGAGATGAAGAAACAGGATGAAAACAGAGGATCCCAGAGTACAACAGTCATCTATGGCTGTCGTTTATGACTTTTATTAATTTCCATGTTCTATAAACTGAAACATCTTTTCAGTACTATTTTTTTCCCTATTGTGTTCATGTTCATATTAACCTGCCTGTAATACTGGTAATATTAAGCAATCACATGAAGTTTGTAAAGATTGTCAATGTTTGGAGGATTGAAAAATTAATCTGTGATTTTATTGGGAAATGAGAGAAAGAAAGCAAAGAGAGGAGGGGCATTTATTGAGTGTTATATAACTTGAAACAACTGTCTGCTCTCCATGTATAATATTAAATCATACAATTTTTCAGTTTAAAGACATAATGTTGAAAGGAAAGATTTTAACTAGAATTACCTTTTAGTGAAAGCTGGTGTATGCAGATACGCTAGTAAAAGTATAGTAGTCAAGAATAATCTAATTTCCATAAATAGGTTTTCTGATTATTGTTTCCAGATGGTATAAATAGATTTTCTTCTTTGAAATTATCTCTTATATGACTAAGTAACTGCTAATATTCACAATTTGGTTTCTGCTGTAGAAATTAACAAAGTGATGTTATTGAACATGTCTTAATAGAACTTCTATGAGTTCTGTGTCCCTGTTTCTTCTTGTTCTTCTCCAGCTGTGTTTCTGACTCTCCCTCTCTCTGGAAATATTGAGCTAAAATTCTGATAAAACAAATGCAAAGAACATACAGCTCCTTTAATTAAGCAATGTGAAGATCATGTCTATAATCCATTTGCCTATCACAGGGCCCATTTGGCAAGGCCAGGTAACATAGAATTGGAGATAAATAAAAATTGGCCTCTAATCATTAGGCTCGTTGCCCACAGTTAGCATGCAACACAGTTAGATAAAGTGGGGAAAATAGGACAGGGGGTCACAAACCGCTCCAAGGAGAGGTCTTCAAAAGAGGCTCCCTAGTATGTCCTGTGGTCTCTGTTTCAGCAAGGGACAAGACCAACTAAGTGGGCACTCATCATCTGCTTCTTGGAGGCTCCAGCAGGGTCTATCTGAACCAACTCTGCAGATGGAGTTGGAAACTCAGCAAGGAGCCTCTAAGCTTCTTGGCTTTTTAAGGAGTCTGTCAGTGGAGTGTAATGGTTATGCTCAGGCAGTCTTGTCTATCAGTTGCTCCTTCTGTTCCAGCAACTCATGTTGCCAAATAAATTTCTTATCTAAAGATAAGACACTCACTCTAAGACACTCACAGTCCTACAGCACATGTATTAATTTGTATTTAGTACCAGTTCCCTTTTGGTTATGACATGAGTTAGGTTAAATGAAATGTCTTGGTCTTACTTTCTTCTTTAGGATAAGTCAGCAAAGGTTTTCTATGAAGTACTATTTCTGAAGATGGTCCACCTGTGCGTGCAAAATGCTACACAGATACTGTGGTCTTAGAGATTCACACTGCACACGGAGTTCTAAAGGCTCTGTGAGGATAGTCAAAAACAGTAAAAAAAAAAAAAAGGAAAAAGCTTAGCTTTGTTCAGCTTGGTTTTTTCAAACCTGTTTAATGATGTGCCATCTTTTTTATCTACTATCTCAGAAACACTGAGATAGAAGATCACTGAAAATAACTTTTAGAGGTAAATGTTTATGAGAATTTTTCCAAGTCCTCTACAGAATAAGGCATGCTTTAGTGAAGACTCTTAATTGCAACAAACAAGAATCTAGCCCAATTGACTTAAAAAGAAAAGAAAATTCAGTAGATTACTTGAATTTGGGATGAAAATAATGAGGAAGAATGTTGCAGGGGCTCAGGAATAAAATAAACCCTTGAATAAGCACTAGAAACCCTAAAATAAGCACTTGAATAAGAACAGGGTTCTGTCTCCATCTTATACCTCTTGTTTCTTCTGCATGCATGTCTAAACCTGGCATTATCTTCTTTCTTAGTCCACATGATTGAAAGCTTGATTACAACAAATTCCAACTTTATGTGTTCCCATTAATTCTTCTGGAGAAACCCTCTATAAATTTCTTTTGGCTCCAGTATGACATTTTTGTGAAGAGAGCTGATTGCCCAGCTTGAGTCAAAGACCCATCCCTGGGCATATTGCCTGTTATAAGATAAATAAGGTCCTCTTATAAAAACATGTATTGTAACATGTTTGTCACATTATAATTATGTTATTATTATTATATACATTATCACATTATTGTATAATATACATACATTTATTTATTATATTATAAAACATTATTTTGACATGTAAACAGAGCAAGGAAAAGTAAGGTGATTCTCAGAAATGAGGTAGTGAGCTGGACACAGAACACAATAGCTGTAAGCATTTTGGTCAGTTCCTGGTGTTCTCACAGCAAGAATACTGAAGTGGTTTGCCATTGTATCTAGCAGTAATCTATTGATGTGATGGTTGGGCTATAAAGAAAGATGAGCGCCAAAGAATTGATGGTTTTGAACTGTGGTGTTGGAGAAGACTCTTGAGAGTCTCTTAGACTAAAAGGAGATCCAACCAGTCCATCCTAAAGGAGCTCAGTCCTGAATATTCATTGGAAGGACTGATGCTGAAGCTGAAGCTCCAATACTTCAGCTACCTGATGCGAAGAACTGACTCATTGGAGAAGACCCTGATGGTTGGAAAGATTGAAGGCAGGAGGGGAAGGGGATGACAGAGGATGAGATGGTGGATGGCATCACTAATTTGATGAACATGAGTTTGAGCAAGCTCCAGCAGTTTGTGATAGATAGGGAAGCCTGGTGTGCTGCAGTCCATGGGGTCGCAGAGTTGGACATGACTGAACTGAACTGAATACACATAAGCAGTGATCAGTGATATTAATTGTTTAATTTGCTATTTTTGCTATGCATGCAATCTTCCCTTCTGGATATTCTGTGCTTCATTGCTGACCCAGTTGATTTCCTAGAAATCTAAATCTTGTGAGATTTGTTTCTGCCTTGCTTTTGCTAGCCAACTTTGTTCTAAAGTATAAACTACAGGTTTGTCTCAGAACACCATCACAATTTCTGGGGCCAACTACTTAAGTGCTATAGTCAAAGGTCCAGACCCCTGAATTGATTACATGCTTTATCCTATTTTAGTTTGCCCTTAAAAATATCACTGTTTATTCCTGCTTGGATTCCCATGAGAAAAAAAATATCTATTTTCTTTCTTGTCAGATTTCCTGAATACCTTCTTTGGCGCCACACTCATTGATTCTGTCCCCTAAGAGAGAAAATTTTAAATTTATCATCTAAATTCTGACATGTGAGAGTAAAAGTGTGCATTATTAACTAATAATTATGCCAGGACTACAGAAAAAGAGGTTGAATGATTACTTTTATGGACTTTACAGAGTATTGCTATCTGTTCAGTCTTTCATTAAAACTTCTGTTCCAGTCAATATCTGCTCAATCTTTGATTAGAACTTCTGTTGTTAACAGTGGTTTAAAATTTTATAACACTAATTATAATAACTGCATTTATTGACCTATAAGGAATATCAATAACTCAGATATGCAGATGACACCACCCTTATGGCAGAAAGTGAAGAGGAACTAAAGAGCCTCTTGATGCAAATGAAAGAGGAGAGTGAAAAAGTTGATTTAAAGCTCAACATTCAGAAAACAAAGATCATGGCATCTGGTCCCATCACTTCATGGGAAATAGATGGGGAAACAGTGGAAACAGTGTCAGACTGTATTTGGGGTATATTGTCACCCTGCTTATTTAACTTAAATGCAGAGTACATCATGAGAAACGCTGGACTGGAAGAAACACAAGCTGGAATCAAGATTGCCGGGAGAAATATCAATAACCTCAGATATGCAGATGACACCACTCTTATGGCAGAAAGTGAAGAGGAACTAAAAAGACTCTTGATGAAAGTGAAAGAGGAGAGTGAAAAAGTTGGCTTAAAGCTCAACATTCAGAAAACAAAGATCATGGCATCTGGCCCCATCACTTCATGGGAAATAGATGGGGAAACAATAGAAACAGTGTCAGGCTTTATTTTGGGGGGCTTCAAAATCACTGCAGATGGTGATTGCAGCCATGAAATTAAAAGACGCTTACTCCTTGGAAGAAAAGTTATGACCAACCTAGATAGTATATTCAAAAGCAGAGACATTACTTTGCTGACTAAGGTCCGTCTAGTCAAGGCTATGGTTTTTCCAGTGGTCATGTATGGATGTGAGAGTTGGACTGTGAAGAAGGCTGAGCGCCAAAGAATTGATGCTTTTGAAGTGTGGTGTTGGAGAAGACTCTTGAGAGTCCCTTGGACTGCAAGGAGATCCAACCAGTCCATTCTGAAGGAGATCAACCCCGGGATTTCTTTGGAAGGAATGATGCTGAAGCTGAAGCTCCAGTACTTTGGCCACCTCATGCGAAGAGTTGACTCATTGGAAAAGACCCTGATGCTGGGAGGGATTGAGGGCAGGAGGAGAAGGGGACAACCGAGGATGAGATGGCTGGATGGCATCACGGACTCAATGGACATATGAGTCTGAGTGAACTCCGGGAGTTGGTGATGGACAGGGAGGCCTGGCGTGCTGCGATTCATGGGGTCGCAAAGAGTTGGACACAACTGAGCAACCGAACTGAACTGAACTGAACTGGTTGCTTTGGCCTCCTAAACACATCCTTACTGCCTCTTCTTCATCCCTTTCACCACTGCCAATGTCAGAACTTCACTATGTCTTCCTAAAATATTGCCAGTCCCCTAATGATTTTTCAGTTGCCAAGCTTGTCCCCTCAAGCCTCTACTCGTCTTTTATAAGCATACATCTCAGTATGCCATGCCCTACCCCAAACCCTTCACTGCGTCTTGACTGTTTCATAAGGCATCTCAGCTCCAATGACCACTCACCAGCTACATTTCCTGCGAAATGGAACTTAATGTCCTAAGTAGACACGACACACTGTCGAGACCCCGAGCCTGTGCAGTGGTGTGTGCCAGGTGGAGGGAAGCTCTGATGATGCCCTCCTCACAGGTGACTTACGGTCTTAGCTTGGAGTCCTGACAGGACATTCACAGCAAGTAGTTTGATGTCTGTGAAGAGATCTCTGCTCAGACAGCCGCCAGCCTGAGGGCCATGTTGGATTCAGTTAGCTGTGGTTCACGAACTTGAGAATTCTCTTTCTTGGATGCCCTGGTTTCTACTTGGCTTTTAGGTATGGATGGAACCAAATAGAGGAAATAGATGCTTTCCCGGGAGCTGGGGACTTTCAGACTCTCACCCTCAGAAGTTTTCATCAGCTTCACAGAATGAGTCCTTGCTTATACTTACAAATGTGACCCTTCCCCTCCTGTGACCCAGTCACCAGATGAGGGTAAGGGGGACGGTGGGCTCCCCCCAACTCTCCAGAGACACGGCCAGGGTCCCAGCAGGCATCCTTCTGTCAGCCAAAGCAACAGGAAGAAAGAAAGTCAATATTGGAGGGCAATGGCTGATTGTTAGAGCTGGGCTCAAGTGGAGGAAAGATAATGGTCTGGTGATTTCACACGTAAACATTGTTAAAATGCCAATAGCCAGCAGGCAACTTTTCACATCAGATATCTGTGAAGAGTGGCAGAGTCGGGGGAAGGTGAGCAGACAGGGTGCTCTCACCTGAAGCTGAAAATATAGGAGCTCAGACTGGAGGAAAGGGTGTCTCATTTTCCAAGTGCCAGGTTGCACCTCCCTGATTTACAGCAAGACTTTTGAAGCTGACTGCTCAAATCTAAAGTTACTGCAGCGGCCTCCTGCGCTGGGAGCAAATGATGAAGTGGATGACAGTAAAGGAGAATGGACAGAGCCCTAGGAGGCCGGCTCTGGCCGGGAGCTGGGCCCGTGTCACGGCGGACTAGGAAGCCTGACGCGGTGGGAGTCGGGATCATCTTTACGGGGGTGACACAAAGGCAAACGCCCGGGACACTTAAGCTGCCTGCAGCGGGGAGCTGGCTGTGCTCTGTGACATGGCTCGTGTTTTAATCGCCACACCCCCCCACTTCACATATACACACAGCACGTTTGCACCACACATACATGTGTACACACTGCACGCTCATGCACACATACATGCTTACACACATAATGCGTATTCATACCATACACACAGATACACGCATACCACACACACACACACACACACCACACATGGCACATACGCACACACATACACTCCTGCGCACGCACACACACACTGCCTGTTCACACCATACATATAGACACATACACTGCACACACCACTCACACATACACACTTTCAGGATAACTTAGTGGTGAGTCCACTAGGAAATCCAGTGCCGGCCGCCACCATGGATGCTGCGGAGTGAGGGAGGAGGAGCCTACTAACTGCAGCAGCACAGAAGCCGCGGTGGTTATGGTTCTGAGCTCTTAAAGCTACATGTTGATGCAGGAGATGTCAGAATGGAGAAGCTCCATCTCTAGCAGGCCCACTGGCTTATGATGGCGGTCGAGTTTGCCCAGAGGTCAGTCTGGATATAGGGCCACATTAAGGAGAAGCGAAACCTTGGGCACTTACAGTGGAGCGACTGCCTGGTTTTCAGGTGACAGATGTGCCTCTGAGAAGGGGCGCAGGTCACAGCTCGGGGTGAATGAATGTGGCTGTGGAGGGGTTTATGGGGCTGTTTTTGCTGGAACGCCGATGAGTGGAGCCGAGCACTGGGAGGAGGCAAGAGCCTGTGCAAAGACGCCTGACTTGGCCCAACAGACCCTCGCCTCCCTCTCACCTAGAAAGTTCTTTCCTGCTGGCAAGTGGGAGGCAGAGCTGAGTTGGATAATCTTGATTGTGATGGATAGGAGTGATCCTCTAAGTCTGAGGGCAACTTTGCTACTGTAAGAGGGACTCATGGAGGCTCTGATCAGCTGACACTAAAGAGATTGAGGCTCAGTAGTGAGCAGACCTCCAGGCTGGCAAGGCTTCAAGCTCTTTTATGCCAGAGACATGATTACCCACGTGACAACTGCCTGTCTTCTAGGCTTCCCTTGTAGCTCAGCTGGTAACGAACCGCCTGCAATGCAGGCGATCCCAGTTCGATTCCTGGGTAGGGAAGATTCCCTGGAGAAGGGATAGGCTACCCATTCCAGTATTCTTGGGCTTCCCTGGCGGTTCAGCTTGTACAGAATCCCCACACAATGCAGTCAGTCCCTGGGTTGGGAAGATCCCCTGGAGGAGGGGGCTCCCCACTCCAGCAGTGGACACAACTGAGCGACTTTCACTCTGTTTTCTCCAGCAGGGCTGCCCTTGGTGTGTACTCCTCAGACATTTTTGGTACAGACTTGTTGAGAGAGGGAAGCCCTGTTGTGAGAGGCAGAGGGATTAAGGTATACATACCCACTGACAACATTTTTGCAGAGAAGCACACTGAGGTGTGGGCAAGTCGGGAGAACCCACAAAACCACTGGGCAGGAGAAGCCCCTGGAGAGAATCAGTGGATGCAAGTGTTGGAATGAGGTCTCTCTCCCATCCTGAGCAGGAAATATTCAGCTTTCCAGTTTAAGAAAACAGCATGAACCTTCCTCTACTGAGAAGCTAGGAAACAATAGAAGCTATTGACGAAGCCCAAATGATTTGCCCAGCACGAGAGCAGAGAACTTAGAAAATGTTCTTGAAAAAAAGAAACATCCACAGCCGTAAGAACAGGGAACCACATCGAGAGAGGAAATTAAACATGTCTAGGTTGATTTGGCCTTGATTTACCTGTTGAAAATGAAAGGATATTTCACATTCTGAACAACGTGCCCTTCATGACAAGTTCACCGCTTCGTCAGAAGAATCCAGAAAATTAATAGGTAATTCTGATGGAATAACGAAACCTCTCTCGGGTGGAACATTAATTATCACCCCACTGTAGGGAAAGGTGATAATGTGGATTTGTCCGGGAGGGAGGAGACAGAGAGCTATTTTCAGGGTCAGTGGATTTCTCTTTTCCTTTTTTTTTCCCCCCAGTGGTGAAGCAACACAGGAGAGAAAGGTGATTCTTTTCCCCTCTGTGATCTGAGAAGCTTTGTGATTTGGAGACTCCACTCTTGTAGGAAGGGATTAACACATGACCAGCCCCTCTGTTTGCACAGGGAGGCTGCCCTCTTGTCACTGCCATGAGGGATCCATCAGGGTTCCTATTATTTCAGAAAGGGAAGGGTCTCTACTGCCCCCTCAAGTGCTGTTCACCCGGCTTCACTTCCTCCTTGAACCAGCCCTGGGGACCCAGCACCTGGGCTGCTTCGTGTCTACCCACCACGTTTTCAGTGGGCCCCAGGGGCCGGCCGCACGCCTGTTCTGGTGCCAGCTGAGGGTCGGAGGGGCCCACGGCCCGGGCTGTACGCTGGCCTCCTCAGCCCGGCCGTGGCCTCCTCTTACCCACCCCGCGCTCCGCCGTGTTCTCTCCGTTCCCCTGGCTTGAAACACATTTCTCCTCCTGGCTGATTCCTGCCTCTCCTTCAGCCCCTCCCTTAGGGCCCCCGGGTCCAGGAAGCCTCCTCTGGGTGCCCGCAGCCCTGTGTCTCAGTGAGGTGAGTGTCTGGAGAGCCCGCGGAGCACCCGCGCTCCCTCCTCAGCCCTGCCCGCGCTGGGTGCCGCGCCTCCGCCGGCAGGTTTCCCACACCAGACCCAGCGGTCAGATCTTCCATCTCGTGATCCCAGCATGGGTCCTGTCCTCCAGCGGAGGGACTGGCGCCCGACAGGGGCTTGCTGGAAGTGGGACTAGAGGGTGTGCCCTGAGGGCGGATGGCGGAGAGGGTCCCCCAGGCTGAAACTCCCGCTACCGGCTGCAGGTCCTCTGAGAAGTTCCCGGAAGTCAAGGAGAGAATGGGCAGTGAGGTGTGAGAATTAGACCATTCTTGGGAAACACCTCACCCTCTGCTTCCTAAAGGGGTGCACTGACGGTGCCATTGGTGGGATCTCATTGCTCATCCTATCTCGGGGAAGGGGGCTCCGCTCCCTGGATGAAGAGACCAAAGCCATGTTCAACCTACAGGAAGGTATGCCCTGTGATTCTACAGAGCACATCCTTGGACTGGGTTTGAGGAGCACACTGTGAGACCCCCTGGTGCTCAGAGGGTAAAGGGTCTGCCTGCAATGCGGGAGACCCAGGTTCGATCCCTGGGTCAGGAAGCTCCCCTGGAGGAGGAAATGGCAACCCACTCCAGTACTCTTGCCTGGAAAATTCCATGGATGGAGGCGCCTGGTAGGCTACAGTCCATGGGGTTGCAGAGTCAGACACAACTGAGTGACTTCACTTTCACTTTTCTGTGAGACATTAGTATTCTTACCCTGAAACGACACGCTCGGTCCTAAGACCCGGGCAGCTTCACTCTTGGCAGCTGTCATTCCTTCCTTCCCTCCCTCCCACTCTCGCTCCCCACTTTCCTCCCCTTCTTTGCCTCCTTCCAGGGGCTTTCTAAGGGCAACACACAGATCTCTGAATTGTTGTAAGAGAGCAAGCCACAGATGCGTGTGCGCGTGACTGAAGCTTGGCCTGCAGACTCAGCAGGCTGAGAGGACCAGGCTCAGGCTGGTAGGGGTGCCTCGGCCCCCGACAAACTGGAGTTCGGCCATCTGTGAGTGATAAATCAGATGCCCCAACTTGTGGGCATCCAGAGAAGAGTTCTCACCAGATCTGAGATTCTCAAGAACAGGAATTGTGTCTTGTTAATCTCCGCCTCCACAGTGTGTCACTCACTGTAGATTCTGGACGATGCTTGCTGAATAAATGTGCTAGTTTAGGACAGCTGTAAATCGCGTGCTAATTACGAAGGGTGGAGAGGACTCTGGGAGGCCTTCTACCTCACAGGGCCAGGAGCAGAGCCAAGGGTATCATAGGGTGTGGGCACCACCGAACAGGCAGATGGCAAACACATCCTCAAGTGAGAGAATCCAAGTTGCCGTAACCACAGTCTGATGGGATGTGATGTCCAGGTTGTCTGAACCCCAGACCAGGAGTCTCAGAATAAATAGCAAAGCTTTCTTCTGGAGATCCCTGTCCTTGTCTTAAACATCTTCTGATCATAGTAAAAATGAAAATGGACAACAGAGTTTCCCTTTTCTTTTCTAAACGCCAGTGAAGTGCCCCAAACGTGTGGTGTTGGCACTTACTCAAGAAACATTTGAATAAACGATTTGGATGTGCAGGCAAGCTGGCAAGGACATCTGTCGCAGAGCTGGCGGCCAGCGTGGGTTTGGCTGGTCCAGCTGGCTGGGCGGGGCTCCCTGTCTTCCCTCGGTGCCCCTTCTGGAGCTGGGGAAGCTGGCTACCTTCAAAGACAGAGCAGAGCCTCTCTTGTGTGTAAGGAATTCCCCGGGATGGCACTTTCCCCGTTACCCATTTACCTCCATGTGCAAAACTTCCTTAATGGAACATTAGTCCCGCCCCGCAGGATCGCCCTTCCCCCAGTTTCCTGACATGGCAGTGTTATCCTCCTCAATCCCAGAGATGCCAGTAGCGTTTGATGTTTCTGTGTCAGGGCACTTTTTTTTTTTTTTCTGATGGCAGGTTTTTGGGGAAACTGCCAGCCTCATAAAACAAGGTAATGGTCCTTAGGAAACAATCACTTTAGCTATTGTTTCACAGCAGTTGCCTTGAAAGCCTAGAAAGGACCCAGCTATTTCACTGCAGAGGAGCAAAAGGCAAAACAACAGCCGCAGTGGCAGCGGCCACATGTAGATGGCCGGGAAGGGGATCGCTAATTTTACAAGCGCTCAGAGATCCTCTGGCGCCTGCATAGGACACCAGGGGACCTGCAGTCATGTTTGCTGGCTGACTTCAATCTCCTAGCTCTGAACAACTCACATAGGAAAGAACTTGATTCCGCTGTACATTTTTGCAATTTTCTCTCAGGTCAATATCACATGTGGGTTGCCTAATGGGACATCACTATAAAAAAAAAACAGCAGCTAATTACAGGGTAGTGGATAAAACAACACTCTTCTCTGGAGAGCTGGGGCAGATAGGTGGAAGGATAAAATCAGGCAGAATGGTATTTGATTTCTTTGTGTATATCCGAGTCACTGGCCCAGGCGGGAAGATAATATATGAAAAGGGACATTTTTGGAATAGTTGTTTTTGAATTATGCTCATGAAATAGACACTGCTACGAGGACATGTGGGAAAGCTACACTCTGACCGCATGACTAATTTTTAAAGCCTTGCATAGAGAGAATTCCCCCCAAGAACACAGCTGGGTTACTCCTTCGTGGACTGAATGTGTCAATTATGAACTGAACTAAAATGAAATTTTACTCCATTAGGGCAGAGTGAACTGAGGAGTGGACATTGGAGCTCGGGTATTACGTAGTAGTTCATACACCAAGTACTATTCTTTTATTAACCTTTAAGAACATGTTTTACATAAAAACAGGCAACATCAAAAAAGCTCAGTTGATAAATGAACATAATATATCACAGATGATTTCATCCACATTAACCTACATTTATTAGCTTAAACTGAGAGATTAGGAAAAAAATCAGATCTCATTCCAGCTTTAATCATGGATACAAATCATTTGATAGTTACTTCATTAAGATTCTGAAAATCAAAGATTAACCTGTGCCATCTGATCCATGCAGCAATTGATAAATTCAGTATTTTCAAAGGAAACATTGAATTTTTTTTTTCTTGCACCAAATAGAAACCTTTCAGAAACTTGTTTAAATGCATCAAGTTCCAAGCCCATCTTTTCAGTATGCATGAGCAAAATACTATTTAATTTCACACTCAACTAATCCTTTAATAATTTTCTTTCACCCAGAATGAAAAAGACTATTATTAATTTCCTAATAAAATTAAAAAAAATAGTTATCGAGGATATGACTCTAACCTTGGACCAGTTTCAATTTTTAAATTTTTTTCTAAGAATACATCAAAGATTAATGTCAATGGCCAGTGAGAAATTGTCCCTAGAGAACTATTCAAGGTCTTTTTCTTACTGCATTCAATTGGACTGGAATGAATTGACATTATAGCATCTTTATCATCACTTTTAAAACCCTACTTTCTCTTAATACCAACAGTGAAGGCTTTTAGAACTATTATTTAAGTTAATAAAGTATATCACAGACAAAAATATACAATTTTACACTGAAGCAACATTAAGGGTCTCATGTCAGTGGACCAAAAAAAATGTCGAGGAAATTTACAGGTAGGGTTTAATTACAGAGATTGCACTTCCTTTATGAAAAAGAATGAAACTAGGGCCCTCACTTGTCTCCAAGGGCAAGAGATTGCAAACCCCGTGATCAAAACGCCTGCCAGTTAGAAGCTCACTCACTGAAAAATGATCGCATAGCTTCAGCATTGAAGCCCATGAAGGACAACAGCAATACACACAAAAGAACCAAAGGGGGAAACGAAGACCACCCCACCCAGAGGCGTCCCAAGCTTGTACACTGAGTTTCCTGTTTCCCACCAGTTTATGACCCTTAATGTTACTGGATGGATGGTTGCATATTTGAGATGATTAAAAAATGAAAGACTGCCTTAAAAGCACCTCCTCCTCAAGGATGTAATTACATACAAATGAAAGATTCCTTCTGACAGTCCTAGGGACCCCATTTGTTACTGTTTCATGTATAAGCACCATTGAGCCAATTTTTAAAGCACATTTGCAGTGATCAAATGTGTTCTCAAGTTTCGTTGCATTTTTTTGTCTTTAAACCAAAAAATGTGTGAACTATGTCCATTGATGCACGCCTTATCATATCTGAATTGACAAAAAAGTTAATTTTGGAAGTGCTTTTAATCACTATTTTCCCCAACAGACTAGAATGGCTTCATGAAACTTGATTAAAGAAATCCGTATCTCCCAAAGAAGCACATATCTGACCCTCTATCACTGCATGCAAAATAAGGGTCTGTCTGAGAGTATTTTTTCCCCAAACTCCTAATGGAAATGGCAGACAACACACAGGAAAGGCTAACCCTTGAACTGACCAACTTTAAGTTTTAAAAAATCTTTGATTGGATTCCCACCCCCACCCCTCCCAAATCATGTAGCAGTTTAAAAAATTAATGATTTACAAATTATAGAAAAGATATGTTATCTACAATATATGCTAAGTGACTCAAAACTTTTTTTTAACCCACACTCAAATGAATAATTATATTAAACTACCATCTTGGATCTTGGTGCTTTCCACAATTCGAAATTACAAGGAAAGAGGGGAGACATACCAGATTTTCTTTTTTTGTTTTTGGTTATTCTTTTCTCTGCAGAATTGGGCAGAGAAAAGAAGGCAGTGAACCTTCATTCTTTGGAACAGGCCCTCTATAGCAAACTTCAGCCTGGGGCACCTTTTTATGATCAAATTAAAAACCTTTGAAATCAGAAGTTTATCATGGAAATGCTGACAGATCCTGACCCAGAGAAGGGCTATCGGGCAACACAATAATATGAAGAAAGCTCTCCCTCAAGCACAATTGCCCTTCAGCACGGGGACAGAGTTGTGTAATGGGTGCCACTAGCCAGCAGACAACCATGATTTAATGTGCATGAGCCTTGCTCACACGGTAGCTCCATGACCCTTTCAGCTAAGCCAATTTTTCTTTTCTTTTCTTTTTTCCAACTGAAATATACCTCAAAGGGTAAAGGATTGCAATTTTAGCCTTCATTTATGGATATATCGCTTTCTTTCAACAATATCTGACGGGCCTGTTGAGCACCACCCATGGGGGTGCTAAGCAGGTTCTAGGAAGGTCTCACTGAATACAGAACACCAAGCATTTTCAGTAGTTTATTTGCATTTTTTTTCTCTGCTTATTTTAGTATGCACCACGTGTAGAATCAGATGAGGGCTACAGAAAAAACATTTTCAATGACCAAAATCTTACTTTTCCTTCTAACAATATGGAGCAAATCACATATGCATTGATTATGAGAATAAATGGTTTCTGCTACAGTGCTGAGAAAAAAAAAATGTGTTCATCAATATGAACAGTTCTCATCTACAGAGATGGTTAACATGATGCAAGTAATGAAAGAGTTTTTCCTTAACTAGTCTACTACCAAAACTGAAACAAAATGAGTCTTAAAATTCCCCTTGAAAATACCATATGGTTGGTCATGTATCAATAGAGGAAAGACAGTCCCCATCACCAGGCCACCACCATAAAAGCTATATTAAATACATAGAAAAGAAAAATATGGGGACACTTGTGGCAATGAGTAATTGATAAGTACAGAGATACACTGCCATAATGGTACATATTTATTCTCTAATAAAGTGAAATAAAAAATAAGATCAATTTGGTTATAGAAATTCCTTAAAGAACACCACCACTTAATTATTTCAAACTTGAACTATCCCAAGAATGTCGTGAAAAAAATTAGCACTGGCTAAGAAGCAAAAGCAGTCTGGGTACACCCACGTAATCAGCATGCCTTGTGCTTGTCTGTTAACCCTCTGAGTATATCTCTGACATTCAGGATCTCGATAGCTTAGTGCTGAAAAGATTGCATTCCATCTGATTACTCAATATTTCTACTTGACAGGTCGCATTCCACTATTTATTCAGCATAGATCATTCAAATTCTGCAGCGATGCGCTGGGATCCCCATGCTGAATGGCCCTGCATTCTTCCGAGCGGCCCCTCTGCAGTGTTATGGGAAACACGCCACAGCTTTACACAGTCCACAGTCCTTCAAGACTTGGGTGAAAAAGGCCTGAGCCATGCACTGTACTATAAGGTATGTACGCTGATGCTGGCATCATACACGCAGTGCCCATGGGAAAGCAGTAATTCAGAGAAAGTCAAGTAAAGTGAAATTTGCTCAGTTGTGTCTGACTCTTTGTGACCCCATGGACTACACAGTCCATGGAATTCTCCAGGCCGGAATACTGGAGCGGGTAGCCTTTCCCTTCTCCAGGGGATCTTCCCAACCCAGGGATCAAGTCCAGGTCTCCCGCATTGCAGGCAGATTCTTTCCCAGCTGAGCCGCAAGAGAAGCCCAAGAATACTGGAGTGGGTAGCCTATTCCTTCTCCAGGGGATCTTCCCGACCCAGGAATCGAACTGGGGTCTCCTGCATTGCAGGCAGATTCTTTACCAACTGAGCTACCAGGGAGGCCCAAGGAAAACCACAGTCTTACTGCAGGTAGGTCTCCACACATCGGCTTTTTTCATATTCACACATTTATAACTGAGGCCAATCTAGGAACTTGCTCCTTTGTCTTACTTTGAATAGTGTTTGCTTTAGAGTTCTAGAGAAAGCAGTAATTTCTGACCAGTTCTGAGCACTTTACTGTTTGGAATCTGCCTACACACCATACCTTCCTGGTGTCCTGCCTGCCCCCTCTTTGCCAGAAAACACAACTGATTTGTGCTACTTTGTGATGTTGTGTGTTAGATTTCAGGACTCCCTTAAAAAACAGGTGGGGGTGCTCTCAGTAAATGACCTAATATTTACAAGGCAAGACAACACAGAAGAGATAAACCTAAATGTGAAAGAGTCAAAAACTCGGGGGGTGGGGAGGGGGGGTGGGGACCATGGTGCAGAAGTCATGGCATGCTGTGATTTTTAAATCGATAGTAATAGAGACCATACATTTATCAGCTGAGGCGTAAAAGGCAGTCACTGAAGACCGATCTGTGTCTGAACTGACTGTGGAAGTGCCGCACACACATTTCAAGACTTTCAGGTGTCAAAAAGCACACCTCAGAGCAGAGACAGTGAGTGCTGTCTAGCCATCTAGACGCCAATTTCATGAGCCATCATGGTTGTCTTCCAGGCCAGGGAGTGAAGCAAATCTTAGGAGGACATTGGAGTTGGACAAACCCTGCCTTGCCAAACACCCTGGCCAGCCTCTTCCCTAAGCATCTAAGCAGTGACCGCAGGCTGCTGCAGGCCCCCATTCCAAGCATAACACACTCCAGGGGAGACACAGGGCTAGGGAGAAAGGTTTGGAAACAGGAGTGAAATACAGCTGTTGGACAGGACTTGGACCAAAGAAAGAAAATAGCATCTCTCTCTGGACAGCTAAAGACCGTGCTATATAAAGGTCATCCTAGCGAGCGGAGGTTTTATCCTCAGGGATACCCTCTAGCTCTCCCATCCTGTTCTCCCTGAGACTATATGTAAGTAACCTAAAGGTGCATGTGGAATCATCTCACTGATAGTTTATTTCGTTAAAAAGCATTTTGAGAATATTCTAGACTGCTGGTCCACCCTGCTTTCTCCTTGGCCACCTTGCAAAGCGCTTGCCTCTGGGAGCCTAGTCCCGGGCGCTCCTCCTGTGTATGGACTTCATATTCTGTGTATAGACTTCATACTCTGTGTGGATCTCACACTGAAGACTGAACTGTGTGAAAAAAGCAGATAAGACAAAGAACAGGGTCTTGTTGCCTCTTCCTGTTTGATATTCCAGCCCTGTAGAGCACCTGGCAATTTATTGCTCTTTTCCACCAGTTTGTTCTTTTCCTGTAGATGTTCCATACTGAGCAGCAGAGCCTGGCTCACCATGCACAGGGCAAGCTATGGTGACTTCCTGAGGGTCTGCACTGGCAGTAGTAGCAGCTGAAATGGAAGCAGCATTTCTGGGGCATCATCAGCACATCTTCATATGGAGGTGATTTGGGGGAGGGGGGCCACCGTCTATATCCTGGGTCAGGCTGTTGGCCACAGGCCCAGGTCCCTTCACTTGGGATGCAGGACTCAGGGCAGCTGGCAGTTAGACCTCTTTCTTTAAAAAAGCCCCTTTCTTAATAGGATTGTGAAGAGGAAAGGGATGCTGATGCTTAAGTTATAAACCTGCCATGTTCTAAACCCACAAAAAAAGGACAAGCAAGACAGCATGCTAGACGCTCTTCCTGTCTGGACATCTCAGCATCTAATAACCCCTTAATCTTTAGCAAAATCAAGAAACATGTGCATATAAATCCAGAGGCCTGAAAGATTCCCTCAAGCATTCTCCATAAAATCCCATGCACTCAGAGGGTTAACACGCGCTATGTTACATACTGCAGAGCCTAGCTCCACTGATGAAAACATTCATTGCTTCTACATTTTAAAAGTCGCAAAATAGCCTTAACCCTTTGAGGACCCAATTAGCAGCAAGTTGTCATCTTCACCAACAACATGTCACAGTCTCATTCAGCAAAAGGGAAGTCGCTACAAGGATACCAGAAAAACACACTGTTCTGCTCGGCCATTCAAGCATTGAGTGCTAGGTAGATCAGATGAAACTGTTTGACATAAATTTGGGGGTGGGGGGAAACAAACCTCAGAGTCTCAAAGGGTTAAGCTAGGACTTCGAGTAAAAGGGTCTTATTAAAAGGGCGAGTTTGGGGAGCGAACAGTCTCGGAGGAGCTCGGCGAGTAGTCTTCCGACTCCGAGTTGAGTTCCGGCGGAGCTGGCTGGGCCTTGTACCGGCTCCTCACATCCGGGTTGCGTCTTCGTCGGAAAACCTGCCTCTCCTTATCAAGAGCGGTGGTCTAGCAGGGGCATAAAATGAGAAAGAGGACATTAGGCCGAAGGAAATGGCAAACACACACAAAGACACACACAAAGACACGACACTTTCTGGAACTTTCTGAGGTCAGAAAAATATGCTGGCTAAAGTTAACCATCCACAATGGCTCACTTATGGTGTCCACAGTCACCACTGCTGGGGTGCCCTCTGCTCCCCAAGACGCAGCTCCTGCGAGCCCCTCATGGTGACATCGCAGGCACAGGCAGGATGGATGATGTGGGGGTTCAGCCTCTCGCCCGCCCTCCCTAGACTTCCCTGAGCTCCACATCTGTGACCCTTGGTTGCTCCCAGCCTATCCAGAGACGCCCCCGCCCCCAACACCTTCCCCTAGCCCCACTAGTAAACGGGAGCCCAGGGCTTGTGCGTCTGACATGCGAGGACACCGGGCAGTGCCTCGTTCATCAACATGCAGCTCCAGGCAGCTGTATGATGAGAGGTGATGAAGTTGTCAGACACGGAAACAGAGCCACAAGCTCATCCTGTTATTTCAGCACCTCCTCATTCTAAATGATCTTATTATCTGTTGATGAGGGAGTGTGGGAAGGGTGGGTTTAATTTGAATGAACCAGCACCTGACGTTGAAAACTGCTCTGAATGCAATTAAACCTGATGGAAACCTTCCCATGGATTTCCCTCTACAAAGTTCATTTTCATTGTAGTACATGCGAATCTATGGAACTGAGGTTCAGCATCAGGGATTCCAACTCCTGCCTCCTTTTCCGGAGGCAACCTCGACGGTCTCCCGGATGTGCTCTGGAAGTTATTATGACATCAGGATTGGGAAAGGCATGGCTTCATTACAGATTTAATGGGTGTGAGCAGGATGGCTCATTACAGAGAAACCTTACAGAGAGCAGGAGAGCAGGTACAAAGCCTGAAGAAAAATCCAGAACACACATAAAAGTTTGAAGGCATCCTTGTTTGAAAGTCCCTCTTTAAAAGGATGTAGCCTGGAGGTTATTCTGCTTTTAAGAGATTACTTTTCCTCTACAGGGATATAGACCACCATTTTTCCCTTGGAAATTTACTGTTAACTTCTTCAAAGAACAGAGATAAATTTATAGCCAGCCAGGTTCTGAGAACAAAGTGAAAACTAAGCCCCTCGTACAATTGCAGTGTAGCATTAGAGCAATCAGATCTAAAATGGGGCAATCCAAGTTACAAAATGAAGTAATAAAGAGAGAAAGAGAGGCAGTGTGTAGAACCAGTACAGTAAATGGCTTCGTTAGGCTGAACTGCTCAGCTTTAAAAACTACCCACATGTTGAGTAACAGTGTTACAAATCAATGAGGAAGATAAACTTTAATAATTCACTTCTCTGAATTTCACTGGATTGTTTCACTGGATTGTTAATACAATAACTCAACAACTGGTGTGTTGAAATGCCTACCTTTGATTCACTGACCTGTCGAACTTTTAAGGGCCCTCACATACTTATACGTAAGGCCCTCTTGGTCTCATACCCGCCGATTTTGTGGTATTTTTCAGCATCATAAACCTAAATTCCTAACTTTATTTAAAACATTGTAAAGTTACAACACATGGTATTTTGCTTTCAAAGTAAACTGAAAATTTTGTGTTTGTGTAGAGCTGAACATAAAAAAGCAGCAGTCTATTTAGTCTGATGTACATAAACACCACCCTGTAGTTAATTCAAGAGTAATATAAATTCTCCTCTTGTTAATAAAAAATATTTCTATTTCTACCTTCTTGAGAAAGAAAAAAATCACTTGGCATCAAACTGAATACCGACTAGCAGACTGAGGTTCTCTGGTGTTGCCGAGAAAATTGCATGTTGGGTTTTGTTAGAAATTTGGAGTCCTGCTCAGTCCACTGCAGGTTGTGGGAACCATTTACTCAGTTCTCAGGTAAATAAGGAGCAAGGATAACCCCGTCCCCCTGCCGCACCCCCCCGCCCGAGTTGTTAAAAGGTAAAAACAGAAGTGCACATGCTCTCGAATTAGCGAAGACTCCCAGGAATATAAGGTGGTGGTGGCTTGTTTGTTCTCTTTACACTGTAAGATGTTTTAAAATGAAGAACTGCACAGGTCAGAGGAAAGCAATGCAGAACCCAGCTCACATTAGAACCTAGAGTACATCCTCTTCCTCACTAGCACCTTCTCCGCGTCTACCTCATCTCCCCACATGGACTCAACCACTCCAAGTTGCTCTTGGCGGCAGCCACTGACAGGCGATTTCTCCGCCGACACCGTAATGCCCCGTCTGCATGCTCACAGCTCAGATGGCACCACTCCCTTGCGTTGACTCCTCCAGATGCTCTCAGGGGCAAAACATATTCTCTTCCTTCCTGTCCTTCTGCCTGGCCAGCCTTTTGCTTGTCCCACTTAAGCGGTCAGTTCTGGCCCCTCCGGCCACCTTCTCTAGTGAACAGCTTTTAAATGCTGGCCTTTGTTGTTCGCCTCGGTGCTCAGATGCTCCTGGGCTTTCAGTTGTGCTGAGTCACCAGGATCTTGACAGCAGCTCCTGCGCTTCCCTGGTGGCTCAGAGGTAAAGTGTCTGCCTACAATGCAGAAACCCGGGTTCGATCCCTGGGTTGGGAAGATCCTCTAGAGAAGGCAGTGGCAACCCACTCCAGTACTCTTGCCTGGAAAATCCCATGGACTGAGAAGCCTGGTAGGCTACAGCCCATGGGGTCGCAAAGAGTCGGAGATGACTGAGTGGAGCGACTTCACTTTCACTTTCTATTGTTGAAAACATAGCATGTCCTGATCACAGGTCATGGGAAAGGGTATGATGATTGTTTCTGCTGGATGTATAGACTCCACTGTGAGAAAGCATTTGTAAAGCATTCTTTGCCTGGGGCCTTGCCTGGGCCCAGACATGCGGAGAGACCCGCCCCTGTCACCAAAGAGGGACAGAACTTGGTTCTCCTGCCGGCTCAGGCAGCTTCTTCCCACTGATTCTAAAGCCTATTGAAACAGAACTCAAGGAACCACTGCACTCCAGGGGTTGTCTTCTCCAGTCCCCAGCCACAGTGAGCTGGGGAGGAGACACAGACCACAGGCAGCATCCAAGGCCAAAGGCCCAGGGCTTTCCCAGCCAGAGACGCGAGAACTCTCTCAGGGACCGCAGGCCAGGGTTCCCCACGTATATAGTCTCATTCTGGGCCTGTGAACTTCGAGGGACGCCTGGGCATGATGAGAGGTGGGCAGTTTCCAACCCACCCAGATCTGCTCAATAGTCTCAAAGGCTGCACAAGCAAGGCTTAGGGCTCCCAACACACGTGCTCTCAGAGATGGTCCAGAGGACGCCACTGCCCCAGGCCTCTGCTCCCTGGGCCCCTGCTCGCTCTGCTTCCACCTCGAGGGACTGAGCTTCAGTTTAAGAACTTCTCTGCGTTCCCATGAAGCCCAGCACAGCTGTCACCCTGCACCCTGCCCGCACCGTGACCGACTCTGAGGCACTGTCTTCCCTGCCACGCTGCGGACGCTGTGGAGGGCAGGATCAGGTCTGGGCATCCTGTCTGTCTCCACGTTTCACAGCACAAAGGAGATGCTCTCAGACGTGCAGCTTTTTAACTGTGGGGAAGTATAACAGAGGTCTTGGGACTTCCCTCCTCCTGCACACCCAACCCCCAGGCGGTCCTGCACCCAGCTGACAGGTCAGTCTGCCCAGGACTGATTTATTTACAGTTCCTCATACAGTCAAACTCCTTGTCCTAGCAGTCACAATGTGCTTACAATAAAATTTTCCAGCGTCTAGTTCTTAATATTACTCAAAATAATCCTGTGATATCAGGAGACTCAGTGTCCCCATTAGCAGACACAGCACCCGCTTGCCCTGCTTACAGTTAACCATGTCTGTTTCCCTTCAGACACCCCCTGCTCCCGCAGTCTGTGGTTCCATCTCAGGGGGTGGGGCAGGGTTAGCTTGTGACCCAGAAGCAAGCCTGTGCTGACTGCGTTCCCCAGGACCCGTGGTTGGCTCAAGATGGGCACCCTACCCAGTTCCTAGGCCAGAGGAGACTACCCAACAATATGAACTCACAGTGACTTCCAGCTGAGAGGGTGGCCAGGCTGGAGGTGGTACCGTATGAAGCTCCAGACTGAAGCCATTATAGAAGGCAAAGAGGAGGGGTGGAAAGAGCCAGCCTGCTGACAACTGAGTCCACCCATGACTGAAGCCACAGCCGCCTCTGAACCTCTCAGGTTGTATAAAATCATACTTCTCCTTTTTGCTGAAAGCCAGTTGGGTTTGGGTTTTCTTCACGTGTGAGACCCCAACAGTGCTAACTGATAGCTCTCTACGGATGCTTCAGTCACGCTCATCTCTGCATCTTGGCTTAAGGCTTAAGGCGTTCACCAACCTGACATCACCCTCTCCCCCTTCCTGCCCACTCACATTTCTGTTTTCTAAGATTTCATCAGATCTCACCTTCTACATCACACTTTTTTCTTTCTAAATTCCTTAGGCAAGTATTGTCTTGACCAGACTTTTGACATTTACTACACCCAGGTCTTTTCTGTGCATCATTTTCAAATCCTATGCAAGCTCCTTTGCATTTTCCAGACTGCCTAGCCAATTGTGGCACACATTGAAGGGTATATTAAATATCTCTTAGCTAATACATAATTAAATTATTTTAGATGATTATGTACTTTCTGAATAACAACAAAACAGAACCCCAAGCAACTCTATAGTAGAAAAGAGTAAGAAGTTAAAAATATTGCGAGTCTTACTATTTAAGAATGCAGTTTATGTTTTAGATATGATCAAATGCTTACATCAGATAAAGTTAATAATCTCTTATACTCCTATTTATCTACTAAATAACCTTGGGTCGTGGTCCAATTTCTTATCACAATAAGCTCTGTCATGTATGATCTCTTTGGAATTTTAATTGTGGCTATAAAATTAACTTTCCTCTAAAATCTGTGTTGCTCAAGTTTTTCAGCTAAGTTCTGTAGCCCCTACAGGTAGTTAAGGACAGATGAATTCTGCAAAGAATAAGAATAATATGCCAATACATAATTTTTAAGAATAATGCTACAAAAATATTTATTATCCAATTGGTAATTTTCTTCCCAGAAAACATTCATAACTTTCCCTTTGAAGCGCTGCCTCATAGATTTAAATTCCAGGTCTTTCAACCATTTCCGAAAGCCTGCTTTCCTCTTTCTCAATCACAAAAATTTCCCAGATACCAAGCAAGTAGGGTCTCTCCTCCCTAACACCTGTCTTTATAAGGTAAGGTTGTCACCAGCCTTGATGTTCCATTAAAACTTAAGACTTTCTAACGGATTTATTATTTCATGAGTTTATTCTGCTCACAGTTTGCAGCTCTGTGCAATAGACATGAATGGACTTGCTGTGGAATTCCCAAGTGTTTCCTCAGTAAGTTATCACTTCATTAAGTGCTCGTAAGAAAATCTGAAGCCTGCATTATCACATTTTGGTGCTAATTATTACAGGTGAGAGGTGAGCAAGCAATCTCTTGAGATGCTGGAGTACTATGCTGACCAATAGTAACCACATAGGAAGTTCTGGCCTAGTTATGTACACACATACCCAACAATGACAGCTTTAGTGCACGGGGCTGCAGCCAGCTAACAGCGGACTGGGGGACCCTGATAAACAGAACCAACCACGGACCAGAGGAAATGATACGGAGTAACAACTATGCTCGTGTTCTACACAGAAGAGACTCTGCATGCTCCTGCCTCAGACTGCAAGCCCTTGCTGATCAGGGTGTCCTGAGGAGCTGCTGGATGAAATGTGAAACCCGAGGAATGGTAAAATCATGCCGGTTACCTCAGCAGCTCATGGGCAGACGCACATAGCAGCTGGAGCTCTTAAAGAAATTCAGACTGATCATGTTTTGGTGCCTGTAATACCAGGCATGCACAGATGAGGGACACTGCTTGAAAAGACCAAGGGAATGTATTCCAACAACAGATTCACCCGATGAGTTTGGCCAGTGGTGGCTTCTGTTACAGTAAAACTACTCTAGACAGTACTCAGATTGTTTAAATCCTTTCTGACCTTGAATTTGGAAAGCAGCATGAACACCTAGGCTATACCCACCTGGCCTCTGTTATGGGGAAAATACGGCATTGGGGGGCGGAAGGTCAGAAATGAAGTGAGAACCGGAGATGGGGCGTGACTTGTTTTTGCCAGGCTGAGTCACCCACATCTGTGCAATGCTTGCCTTGCCTGGTAGCTGTAGCCTAAGCCCCTTGGTAGCAGCAGCAGGGGAAGTGGGGAGAGCCGGCCTTCTGTCCTGCCTCAGCTGATTATGTGACCCTGGGTACGTTTCCTAACTACCACGTCGGTTGAGCTATTTCGCAGTGCAGAGAATGATGGGCGGTACTACAGTGCCTCACCCCCAGGGGAACTTCCACCTATGAAATGCCATGAATATGCTTAATATCACCATCAATCTACTAGAACGGGTTCTGTTTTTCTCTCAGTAAACAACAGGGCTTCTGTCTGTGGATCAAAAATATTTGTCATGCAGGACCTGCAAGAGATACACCTCATTTAAGTTTGGAAGCGATGCTTTCTGATGTGGCAGTAATTATTGGATTTAAGTAACTGCATTTTTCAGAGGCAAGCAGTGACTGTTTCTCCTTTTTTACATTTCTAAATTTATTGCTAGCCATCACAAACAGTCTTCATTTCATTAATAAAAGAACATTATCGTGCATGTTGCCTTTGAGCCCATCCATTATTCATACCACCTAGGAGAGTGAGCAGGGGATGCAGCTGTTGGGGCATTAATCTCAGGAACCCTCTCCTTCGCTCGCCCTTACTCTGTGGGGACTGAGTTACGATTCGCTTGCCACTTTGGAAATGTTTTGCTTGCTAGTAAAATTAAGCTGACACCTCAATTGATATATCACCCTACTCATTTTTTTTTTGGGTGCGGCCATACTTATTACGGTTTTTATTTTGTTTTGCTTTAATATCCGTTTGGGGTCTTGCCAGGAGTTGCACAGTATCTGGAGTGAGACATAGTATTTCCCTGAAGTGAAGGAGACAACAGGGGACTTCATGGAATGAAACTGTCGGCCTCTGAAGCTCTTTCCTAGGCACCAGCCTCTTAAATGGGGTGTCTCAAGTCCCGGGGCAGGGGTGCCCCAGGTTTCTCTACCGCTTCATAAATGCAGGTCCTCCCACTGATCTGTTCTTAACAGAATCTTGTCCTGCTCTGCAAAGGGTTTCTACTGGCCTCCTATCAGAAGATTAAAATGATAGCCCCTTGCTGAGCTCAGGCTTCTAGAGGGTGAATTCACATGCTTCCTCTGCTCTATGACCCCTGACTATCTCACAGCAGAAGTTAAGCTGGGCTGCCATGTTGCTTTTCTTTCATCAGGCTAACAAACTAAAGGATAACTGCAGGCATAGTTTACCTTAAGAAAATCTATGGAAATTTAGAACTTACTAAGCAAGTGGGTTAAGGGTAACTCCTTTTATTAGAATTTTTTGTTTTAGCTGTGCCAAAACCTTACTCCTGGGTCGATGTAATCGTGGAGCATTTCATATGTGATTTGATTGTTTAGGCTCTCAGGTATCCCAAACTCTTAAAAAACACATTTATCCTAAAAAAATCAAGGTTTCTCTATTAATGGTCCCCTCCTTGGAAAATTCAATCATTTATTTATTAACAAATATTTATTGAGGCACCTAGTCTGTGCCAGGCATTCTATTCCACTAGGTGGTGGTTATACAGTTTTTAACAAGCCCACCAGGTGGTACCTTTTTCTACTAGAATAGGAGATGAAAATTTCTTTGTGGAAAGGGTGAATAATTAATACTTCAGATTTTGCAGGCTATATAGTTCTCTGACACAACTACTCCATTCTGCCCTTGTAGAGTGGAAGTGGCCATAGGTTGGTTATAAGTGAATGGATGTGTTCCAATCCATTCCAATGTGTTCCAATCAAACTTTTATTTACAAAAAACAGGCAATGCGCTTGATTCAGGCCATTGGCTATAACATGGCAATCTCTGCCCTAGAGGATAACTTTTTAATTAAACATATACTTAAAAAAAAAAAATATACTCCATCAGGATTTGGGGCTATAGACTAAGTAAAATTTAATGTCCCTCAATTCATGAATAATCAACATATAGCTTATTCAACAGTTTGTTCCAATCACAGCATCAAAAAAGGTCATGGTTCTACTTTAATAATAAATGCTTTGCCTGGAGAGAGATGAGTTTTCTCAGGAAAATCTCTCTCTCGTGTGGAATGGATGGTTTTCTCTTGGAGCAGCCTTTTCTGGACTCTTCTTTTGGGCTGAGTCTGAGAAGGCACTTTTGTACAGGCAGCTCATTTTAATTGTTGCCACAGGTTTGGAAGGTTGATAATACCCATCTCATTTTTATAGATGGGGAAACTGAAAATCAGAGAAGGAATGTATGCCTTGCCTGAGGTCATAACACAAGGAAGTAGCATAGTCTGGATCCAAACAGGGCTTCTCAACACCAAGGCCACAGGCTCTCCATGCAGAGCTGCCCATCTTTAATCAAGCTGGATTCATCTCGATTTTCAAGGCTCTTTAGTTTCTAGATATGTCATGTGTTTGACATGTATTTGAGAATTGTCTGACTTCAGCATATGGATATTTTGCACTCTTTCTTAATAAAATAACAGTGTGTCAATACTTTCATTTAAGTTCTTTATGATCATTCTTTCCTACATGTCTATACCCCATAAAACCTACATTCTATCAGTGAAATCACTGGCGAACACGTGGAGTCAAAATATTCAGGAACAACTATATAGAAAAGAATGTATATGTCTTTTTAAATCATAAAGAGGGAAAGAGGTGCTGAGGCAAGATTAAAATAAGTACAATACCACAAAAATTTCCCATCAATACCAAATTACCAAGACTTTCAGGAAAACATAAAATTTCACTTCAGTTTATACATAATCAGTAAGTCTTGGAATGCCATGCAAATTTCTCTTTTCTAATATAAAATACATTAAGCTTTAAAAAGATTATATATATATAGGGATCCTCTCTTAAAGGAGCTCTGAAAATAAAATGAAACAAAATAAAATCTCAGATAGTGAGCAACCTGTTTGACTTGGTAAAAATAATACAGATGTCTCACTAGTTCTGTGTTTCTCTTAATGACCATTTGTGGAACTATCAACAGAAGACAAAGTACTGTTGCTCAGCTTTTGAACCTAATAACTCACTTTAGTATCATGGGACGGTGTAAAACCAGACCTCATACTTTCTCTATACTTTTCTCTGTAATCACAGTCTGGGTGGTTTCGAACTTTAAATCTGTGCCTTTTCTGTGTGTTAAACTTTCTGTTACTGAGGGAGGCCCAGGCCAGGGTCAGGGAGAGTGGTTAATCCTTTGCTAGAACTAAGACCCCTGGCCTTCCTTCCTACAGCACTTCTGACACTCTTTGGGGGCTGGGGTACTTTTCTCAAGGGCAGAGCAAGGCCAAGCCAACTTTCGCAACCTATTGCAACCCCCTATGTGCCTTTGGAGGCGTCTGCCTCCAATGCGGGAGACCCGGGTTCAATCCCTGGGTCGGGAAGATCCCCTGGAGAAGGAAATTGTAACCCACTCCAGTACTCTTGCCTGGAGAATCCCATGGACGGAGAAGCCTGGTAGGCTACAGTCCATGGGGTTGCAAAGAGTTGGACACGACTGGGCAACTTCACTTACTTACTTCTCCCTGTGAGGAGTTCCTTGCTGGCTTTCGTGGGAACTGACCTTTCAAACCTACACCGAGCAAAATGCCTTTGACCCATTCCTTTTAGCAGCAGAGCACGGCAGCATTGAATAGGCTACAGGGCTGCGTGGCTGCCGCAGCTCTGCTTCATTACTCACTGTTGTAGGACGGCGCGCGAATCCAGGGTGCACATGAGTCAGGTCAGGGCTGGAACTCCAGCCCCCTATTGTCCTAGCTCTACTCCGCGTTTTATCTTACGTGGCATTCTTAGCATGTGTCTTGCTTTGCTACTTGTTTCATTCAGTTGGTTTCTGGCTCTTGCCCCGTTCTCTGTGCAGAAGACGCAGGAATTCTTCTTCATGTGCTGCTGGGCACAGCACCTGCTAGGGGGCAGCTTCCCTTGAAAAGCAGGGATGGGGACGACTGCTTCCCCTTTGGATAAGGTTGCATGTTCAGGCAGGAAAAAATGGAACAGAATGTCAGTGTTTGCCAGGGCCTTTGGAGTCCCCTCCATGAGAAGGTGGAATGGCCCAGGCAGCCCATTCCGGGAGAGGGTCACCCGAGGCTCTGGAGGACAGGAGTAAGGTCTCCTGGAAAAAGAAGCCTTGCAGGATGTGGCTCCCTTGGCCACAGCCTGGAAGCATCTCTGTGTTCAAGGCAGGCGACCGAATGAGAGGAGGAGGAACAAGCCCCCCTCCCTCATTTCTCCACCATCAGCAGTAAGCCTCCTAAGAGGGATACTGCCAATGCTGGGCGCCCTGAAGAGATGCTCGCTCAGCTTCTGCCCTGATGAGAGCTGCTTTACCAAATGCAAGCCTGTCTCTGAGTGCTCTGCTCAGAGCAGTGAAAACAGCCAGGAGCACTTGTAAACACAACAATTGGGAGCAGGGACATTCCGCCCGCCCGCAATGATTGTTTATGTTGCGAGTTGGCTGCCACCGTAGTTAGACAAATGCTCCCACTTCCGGGGAGATAAAAGGCAAGCATTTGCAATCAGTGAGGGGAGTGTGTTCGTTCTGGAGCTAAATGGCATTATAAAACTTCCTAATTAAGCATATACGCAGATGAGTTTTTAGCATCATTTCTCCAATTTAGCTTTACATACTGGGTGTGCTGTTTAGTAGCATTAACTATAAACATTGTTGTTACTGCCCCCAGCTGGAAAACAGAGCAGTTTATGTGTGGAAGGAAAAAGAGATTATCTCCCATCTGCTCCTGCCCATTATTTAGGGATGTGTCATTTTGTCTGCTGATGGGAACCACTGTTAGGATTTCAGTTAAATGGCCTTTTCTATCCTTGGCTACATCTATTAATTATTGTGTTTATTTGGGGTTTTGCACCTACCCTCAAGCCCACAAATTTAGTAATATAATTATCTGGAGATTTTTTTTTTTTGAAATTAATGTATATATATTGTCATTTGTGTTATACAAATAGGCACGACTATAATTAGATACATTTGATACCTATCTTTAACTGTATATCTTTATACTCATATATGTTTGGTTAATATCCCTGAGGTTAGGAGACACACAATTAAAAAAAGGGTGGTGCATGATTCGATTTAATAAAGAACAAAACCAGGCAAGACTAATTAATGCGGACAGACTCCAGGTCAGAGCTTGCCCTCGGGGCTGCGTGGCCCTCCTGGAAGAGCCCTGGGGGCAGGGGTCCTCTGGGGGCGCTAGAGATGCTCTGTGCCTCATCCAACATGGGGCTGCTGTTTGTGAAAATGCGCTGAGATGTGCACTCGAGTGCACTTTTCAGAATGTATATTACATTTCAGGAAAAAGTAAAAAACTTCAGCTTTTCATGCATCAGTTTCCATGTAAAAAGAGTCTGCACAAATCATGACTGTCATCCGCCCATCAAAAAAAAAAAAAAGGTTAAACATAAAACAAAGTTCTTTCTGTATCTATAAAGCTATTTACTTAGGTAAACAAAAAGGAAGGAGAGCAACTCCTGCATGTACATCCGTCCAGAAGATACAAATACCTGTTGTGTAAAACTGACTTTAAGATACTTCTTGAAATTTGTGTATTTTCTTATGTTTAGCAGGCTTAGAAATGGCCACAATCTTAGATAGTTGGATAGTTTGTCAAGGATTAGCTTTGTCTGCTTCTCTAAGGGCTTTGATCCTATTGTCTAATTATAGAAAAAAGAGTAATAACTGGGGTTAAAATTATATATTATTATACATAATTATTCTTATTATTTTTTTAATGAGTTAGTCTATTTCTGGAAACAGTATAAGGCACCATCATTTGAGGGGAAATGCCAAACCCAGTAGAATTTTTCTTAGCAAATGCTAAAATGTGGAGCTTTACCTGGAGATCATTTCAGAAACATTAAGATGGAGGAGAAAAGTTGCCTACAACTTCTCAGAGTTCATTTCTCAAATCATCAAAACTCATCCTGCCTGTGGATAACTTAAAGAGACACAAACAATGCCCTCTGAAGGAAATGCCACGGCAGTTGACCGGAACAGAAAACGATTGGATAGAATTCTTAACCCAGTTTAAAAAAAAAAAAATCAATAATACCTCCCATAGTCCCTTTTGCTTGAGCAGATAAGCCAGCTAAGTAATCGACAGTTACAAAATATCGAAAAATAAATTCATGCAATAGCTAGTACATAGAGGGATTTCCAAGGGGAGAGAGGTAACAATAAAACAGAAACAAAATGAAACAAAAAGGTGGAGAATTTGAAAACACAAGCTTACCAACACACACAATGCATTCTATAGCTCACTGTGTTTAGAGGAGCTTCTATGACTAAGGTGTAAATGCATTGTTTCATCCATCTACTAAGGTCAAGTCGGGCTTGATGATTTTAAAATGACAGTATATACTTCTATAGAATATATACTAAGGTACTATTTTTCTTCCATTTGTTAAGGGACAGAAGAACACTAGAAATCATTGATTTAATTAGCAACATCAGGAAAATGCTTTGACATTAACACTAAATATACTGTCCTTTTAACTGTAAGGAAAACTGATACTGAGCATGTGCAATGGAAAGAAAGCTGGCAAATGTCAGTGTGAATAATGGGTGAAAAAAAGGAATGAGGGGGTGTGGCATCTCAATCAAGATTAAAATGAAACTGATAAAGCAGCATATGGACTGGATAACAAATCAAAAGCATGTTTATCCACTGAAGGAACTGGTTAATGGAGACTGCCAGCACGTTGCCATGGAAACACTGACTTGAGCTGCACCATCTCATACCTTATCCAATACATTCCTGGTTGTTGGTAGTAGTCCAAAGACCCTGATCTCTTGATGGTAAACCCGTGGTCCAGCTGAGCAGAGAGAAATGGGGGCAACTCAGTGGATCGACATTGTGCTAAAGGATTAAGACTCCAGACCAAGCTGTTCTTCACTGACTATATATGTATATAGAAATAACGACGCTTCTTGTGCAGGGCGACTAGCTAATACCCTAAATCTATACAATGAAAATAAAAAGGCAAAAAAAGACACTAATCCGTCATGAGTATATCGGAGGCCAATTTGTCAGAAAAGATCTAATTTGTCAAACCAGTTTTTGAATGCACATTTAATAATACCCTCTCAATTTCAAAAGACATAAACACCTCTTCATATTCTAGAGCAGTGTTAAATGCTTTACCATAAAGTGTTGAAATCAGCTTTAGCCACCTAAGAGAAAGCAGATTGGAACCCCCCCACCCCCGCCAAAAAAATCTTACCCCATCAAACTTAAA
>SJXQ01008418.1:86035-159312 GCA_006408695.1 Aepyceros melampus
TCAAGCTTAAATTTGAGGCCTTCATAAAAAAAAAAAAAAAAAAAGATGAAAGGAATCGAGTTTTGAATCACAGCACTTTGGATTTCTGTCAGAGTTAATTTTCAAAAGCAAAACTACTCTTAAAGAAATTACATTTCTAAACTAGATATAGTATAAAACAGTAAATTTTCTCTAAGAAATTATAGAAAATAAAATGAAAGTTTTCACTGTATAATAAAATTCACATGTACAGGTAAGTGCTTATGACAAAAGGTACAATAAATAGAAGACAGGATAAGTTCTCAAAGTTGTTCCTCCTGGAATAAGATGTTAGTTTTTGGCTTCCTAGGAAGAAAAGATTCAATCCCCCAAATTTGAGAAACAGTAATCATGCCTTACGCCCGACTCCCCGTTCTGCCCACGAGAGGAAGCAAACGGACCACTTTTCTTTCTGGAGAGTCTCATGAGTGCCTTCAAGTGTGGTACTGCCATGATGCTGAGGACAGTTTCTACTACAAAATGCACAAAGGCATTTCAGAAACATGCCAGGGCACCCATCATTTAAACTAGAAACTGCTCAGAAGATTTGGTATTCTGCTGACAAACTAGGCTATCCCAGTAGTCACAGAACAGCACTATGAGATTTTAATCTTTTAAAAAAAATGTACAGTTTGTTTTATTTAGGGGAAAAAAAAAATCGAAGTACACTTGCTGTTAGGAAGATGAAGGCCTGCATTTCTGTGTCAGCTCAGGGATAGCTACTCAGTCACTGGCTCTCTATTGCCACCTACAGGCAAGACGGCACATGACGCCATATTCGGAAATGGCTCCAGCGCAGGGGTCCTCGCCTTCAGAAGGAAGCTGCCCACTATCACAATTATTAGTACACTGATTAGTATGGATTTGTTCAATTAGACTGAAATTCTCTATTTGCATGAGCAAAATGCAAAATAAGAGCTTGAAAGCATTAGGAAAATTACCGGTTAAAATAATAAACAGCATTAAATGAGGAAAAATAAATTGGAACTGACATCTGAGTCATCGGTTCTTCATCAAGCTGAGCAAATCAATAACGCCTCCCTCCCCTCCCTCGGCTCTCAAGAAGTCCACCGTTAAAATGTCATCTCTAATTCCATTTTATGTCTATAAATTGCATTTTAATAACCTTTTGTTTCCCTTTCTCTGGTCTGTTCTGGGTTTCTTTGGTTTGGTTTTGTTTTAATCCCCCAACTACTGGGAAAGGTAGTGAGGCAGCAGGGAACAATGGAGACGGGGTGTCGCAGTTATAAGGACAGCGTGGGCTCCACCCAGTCAGGCCATCTGACCTAAATGCCAGACACCTCTCCTCCTCTGAGAAGGGCCCTACGATCTCCGGGAGCCTCCAGTGGGTAATTACTCTCCCGGCCAACTCGAGGACCTTAATATAAAGTTATCATTTGTCCTCTCTTTGGTCTTAATCATGTAGGAGGTCGGAGGCAGAGAAGAAAAAAATGACAACACGAACAGAAAACATTAAGGTTCAGAACCATGAATGCGTGTTAAACTGCCCTCATGTCATAAATTATACCTGTGACTAGAGTCTGTTTGTTATGACAATATGCTCTTGTTTCCTTTGTCACTCTGAGAAAGAAAAAGTGTCATGAATCCCTGTATGAGCAGAGTGAGGTTTCTAACACTGACGTTTTTAACTAAGGGAAGAGAATTACCAGTTAAAGACCAATAATTTAATTGCTGATTTTCTGAAGAAAAAAAAAAAGCCAATTGATACACCATTCTAGACAGTATATATATTTTTGAATTTTAAAGGGTGCATATAATTTCCAAAAAAAAAAAAAAACAGTCTTATAATCATGGCAGTTTAAAAGAAAATACATCATTTGATAGCCTCTGGGAAAAGCATACATGCCCATGAGAAAAAAATTCTGTCTGAATGAAATCTATGCTGAAATCAGCTTCTTTTTCCCCTATACCTATCAAATAGAAGTCATTACAGTGTAATTATTACAGAAATTTCTATCATGTGAGTGAATCAATAATTATATTCATTATTAAATTGTCAAATGATCTTTATAGAACACATCATTTATGAAGCTATACATCTCACTTATATTCTGCCTCACAGCAGAATGTCGTTCCTTTGCAATTAAACTTTGAGTTGGGATATTTTTAATGCCAGGGCTCCTTCATCGGGCGATGGTCCCCTGAGTACTAATTCTTTGTACTTTAAGAATGGGAACATGGGTATGGAGTATACATTAACTTATCCAGTGCCATTTTGAAAGCTAAGCACAAAGACAGTCAAACTGGCTGGTTTCTAACTCCCATCCTGTATCTGGTGACCTACCCCAGGTTTTTATGGAGAGTATGGACATTTATATGAGGGAGAAGCATTCTGGAGAAGATACATAAATGCATCTATTATGGCCCGTGAGCTCCTCCTGAAATACTCTCTGAAATTTACAGCCATATTCTCTTTCATTTGAAATATTAATCATAGTGGTCAACATGTGAATTGTGCTTTAGAATTTGACAAGGCAGTTTTTCAGTTATTTCTCTAAAAAGTCAATTATTTTGAGCCTGAGTTAAGTGGATGATTTTTTTCACAACTTTGTAGTGGATAAAGAGATTAAATCAGCTTGCAACTAATGCACAACTCGGCATCACACAGCCCATTCTACAGTTTATAAGTTTATTACCAGTTGGTACAGTCTCCATGGAAACATGTTAGTGATGAACTGAGAAACTGATACTAAATTGCATTCAAAATGGTCCAGTCACGATATTTAGGAAGATATCAGTGGACTTTTAATCTTCAAATACTAACTGAAGGTTTTGGGGGAGACCTACTTAGATGAAGTTTTAATAAACTCATATGGAATAGGTTTCCAAATTTATCCATGTTTGATTAAAGTAGGATTTCCCCTCCCATCTGTGTTGTCTGTCCACTGGAGAATTTCCCTGAAGTTCCTGCTCTCAGTCATTATAAGATTTCCATAAGATTCCCGGAATACTGTGAACAAAGCATTCTTGAGCAACCCAGGCAAACTTAATCAAAGACTAATTAAAATAAAAGGCCGGGAAAAACGAAAACAAACCCCAAAATGACAGGTGGAAAAGCACCCTCTCTAGCGATTGTAAGCCCTCAGCAGGAGCAGAAAAGCAGTTCTTTTCATGGACAAGCGTGCTGGCAGTCCATTCCAAAAGGAAACTGTGGAAGCAAACATTTTGGAATAGACTTATGTCTTGAATGAATGATGAAAGCAGAGGATAGAATGTCTGGTTTCCCTGAGAAGCACCGTGAGATTGTTACTTTCAAAAATTACTGACTGAATGTTAGCTGATAACAAAGAACACTGATGAAGACAGGAAGGACACTGCGCTTCTACACAGAATTTCCTTAGAAAGAACCAGAGAGATAGGGCCAGAACAACAGCTTGTATATTAAATCCCCAGCAGCGCAGAGGAGAACCAGGAAAGAGTATGCATTCTATTTAGCGCTGTCAGTATGCTCGTGAGCCATTGACTCATAGTCATGTAACTCCCTGCTGAAAGGGTTCAATCAAAAATCATGATATGCACACAGTCCAGGGAAGTGTATGCGTGCACTCGTGCCACCTGCAAATTCTGGAAGCTACTCTCAAATATTCAGTCACCCAGATCTGAGACTGCTTGTATCTAACAGGTCATTCATTTATCTTTGTCTCTTTTTTGGAGTTCTGAAACAACCAAAAACAGAAAAGAGAGAGAAAGAAAAACACCGGTAGAAGTAGTTAAATATTCAGTATTGCTGACAAGAATGATGTGTACTGAGTAGCACAAATACTTTTAAAAATTTGACACAGTGCCTAAGTTGTTTGTTTGGAAAAGAAAAACAGCTCAAGTGATTTCACAATGAATACGCTGGTAAAATGTACACATTTGGGGGAAAAAAAAGGAAATTATTAAAAACTCAAGTAATCTGGGACTTGAATATATTTACTCTGGAATATGATACCAGGAAGTATGAGGTTTCATTATTTCTCTGCCCAATTTAATCTTTGCCTAGAGCTGCTATCAAATTGCATGTAGTGTATGTCTGCATGTATGGAACAGAGGGAAAGAAAAAAAAAAAAAAGGCTTGTGCGGCCGCATCAAAAAATGGTAAATATTAAAAGACTCTCCTCTTTGAAAACAGACATTTCTAAGGAGCAAGAAATCGTGATTTCTTTGGGTGTTCACAGCAATTCAGTTTCACTGAAAATCTCAGTGGGTAAGCATCTTGCCATGTTTTTGGCCTTCGTTTAAGTCCTGTACAAAGATCTATGGTGTTCCAACCTCTCTCTGCCATGTCTCAGCTCCCCTTCCCTCCCAGGTCCTGGAAAAAGGACACTAGGAACTCTTTTTTTTCTCAGAGCCCAGAAGTTTGCATTGGCACAGAGTCCAGTGTGGGGGAGGTTTTCTGCTTTAAAAAATAAATCATGAAATTAATTAACTGCAAGGCACCCTGGAGGTGTTGGATAATGATGCAACTCCCATGGAAATGATCAGCAAAAACATATCATATATATAAGCCCCAGACCTCCCCCGGTGCTTTCCATGGTCGAGCTGTCTAAAGAAATGACCCATTCTGCTGTCTCTGGGTAGAATCTCCTGAGTAATGCCTGTCTCTTAGGTGGATTGCTTTGAAAAAGTTATAGGTGGATATTTCAGATGCTTACTGCTATGACAGAAACTCCAGCTGCTGTGCTATTCGGTTTGGGGCCTGTGTTGAAATGCTTCTTTATCTTTCCCGCTACTGACAGCTGATGTTCATTTTCTGGGAGGCCGTCATCCTGGAGGAAAGAAATAAAAAAAAAAAAAAAGGAGAAGAAAAAAAAATGAGATAAATGGGAAATGAGGCCAAGATATTCCAGTAACAGGCAGTGATCTTAAAATTCATAACATTTCAGGAAGAAACCAACCAGTGTCCCCTCATTTAAACACTGTTGTTGGAAGTACTGCTCCAAGGGCTCCTTCATGTCCACATTTGCTCTGAAATTAATTTGCTGTGTCATTTCACCCTCTTACTTTGTCCCTAAATAAATTTTTTCTGTTTTTGGTTATTAGTAAAATTGATTCCAGTCATCACTCTAGAGACATATGTCAAAGAGCAAGTTAATCTGGGCAACCAAAAAAAAAAAAAAATCTAAAAAACATTCCCCCCCGCCCTAACACAAGAGTTTTATCCTCTTAGCCCATAATTCTGTCCTGCAGCCAAGGGAAACTGATGGACCTGGGCTCAGGCAGGAACCCCTAAATAAACTCAGTCTGGTTCCACAGCTCCTCTATAACCCCAGGCAGCTTTCCAGGGGGAAGGTTCTTCCTTAAGTTTTTAATTGTGTGCGTTTCTGTGTCTTATTTTCGGCTGTGCCAGGTCTTCCTTGCTGCTGAAGCGTGTCCCTCGCTGCGGAGACTGGGGCCTACTCTCTAGCTGTGGCGCACAGGCTTCTCACTGGGACGGGTTCTCCTGTTGCAGAGCGATGGGCTCTAGGGTGCTCGGGCTTCAGTGTTCCACGGCACGCGAGGTCTTCCCAGATCAGGGATTGAACTTGTGGCTCCTGCATTAGCAGGCAGATTCTTTACCACTGAGCCACCAGGGAAGCCCCCTTCCTTAAGGTTTTAATCCTTCTTGCTGCCCTCAATTCATCTATTGTCATGACCTACTCCACAGTGGAGCTCACTTGAACTAAGGCTTCTGCTCTCCGCCGGAGCCATTTACAATGAAGATTGGACTGATTTCTCTCCTTTGCTAACTACTGTTGGAATAATAAGAACCAGGGTCAAAATTACGTGCCACCATTTACTAGTGCGTGCCGAAGAGACTGCACGATCCTTGAAGACAGAAAGTGTGTTCTGTGCACTATGGAATCCCCAGGTCTTTAGCATGTACTTTGGCTCATAGTAGATGCTTAGTAAATATTTGTGGGATAAATGAATAAATATACAGTTGTTGCTATCTATTCCTGGCAAGACTTCAGCGACATTCATCATTTTCCTTCCCTACTTCCTCTCCATAATTTTGCATGGAATTTCTTGGCTCTACCGAGGAAAATAAGTTTGCTGCTTTCCAAGCACAGCAAGCTTGCTCCCTGGTCCCTCCACATGGGATTTACTCCTTTTTTCAGCATTCAGCTATTTGTTTATTAAGCTAATAGTAACTCATGCCTGCAATGGGCCGGGCACTACAGTAAGTGATGGAGAAATAATAGTGACCAAAAACAGGCATGGGCTTTGCTCTTATGGACCCCGTGGTCCTTCTCTTCTTCAAAACTTGGGCCCTAATCACCTGTTCCAAAACATTTCCCATCAGTTAAGCACTATTCATTACAATAAGCTCCTAGTGCTTTTCATTGTATATACTTGCACTGTTTCTATTCTCTTTGGTGGTAGGTGACCTCATTTGTGTGTCTGTGAGGGTGGGTACACACACAGGTGAGTTTCTGTGTGACTGAGTCTTTGCCCTCTGGTGCCACTTCTCTCGTGTCTTCTGTAATCCTGAGCAAGTCTCGGCTCAGCGCCCTGCACACAGCGGATGCTCCACTTATGCTCTTCTTGTGCTGCTTCTTCAACGGCTAAGAGAAGGAACACTTATCCTGCTTACTAAGTCACATCTGAAACCAAATCTAGACGGAGGGGGCTTTCCAATGAGGCAGAGTGAATTCAAAAATTTTTTTAAATTCTGTATTGTGGAAAGAGACATGAAGTGAAGGTCGACTGGAGTAAAGGTGGGATGATACCTGAATGGAAACAGTGTCGTGTGCCATTCCCACTCTGTGCAGGGCTGTGCTGGGGATGGTTAGGTGGGGAAAAGATAGCATTGCCATCTGCCAGACCCTCCCGGGCTAACTGGGAGACAGAGGTCACACACCACGCCAAACAGTAAAACAGGCCAATAAGGTAAGAAAAGAGCCATTAGCACGCAGTGTAGCCACGTGGCTCAGAGAGAAACACCAAAGGAATTTCAGGGAGAGAGGATGAGTTTTCAGTGAGCACCGACTTCACAAGGAATCCAGGATCCCAGTAGGTCCCTGCTCACAAGGAATCCAGGATCCCAGTAGGTCCCTGCTCACAAGGAATCCAGGATCCCACTAGGTCCCTGCTCACAAGGAATCCAGGATCCCACTAGGTCCCTGCTGGTAGGAGTGTCGTGATAGGTGTGTGTGTGGCGCGGCGATGTTGGTGAGAGATGGCCCTGAGTGGGAAGCCACAAGGCACGTTTGCCAAACAATTAGTCAACCATTCTCCCTCTAATTAAGAGTTTCCATGGAACAGAGACAGCAAGAAAGCTGAAAGAGCAGGGGAGGACTGGTCAAGGATGAGGCCCAGGAGATCTGGAGTTGGAAGCCTTGGTCTCAACTGGAGTAAAGCAGTGCTCTTTAAGAGGGGTGCAAATGCAGGATGCGTGAAGGACCACCCTCCCTTTATTCACTTCCCAACTTGACAGGTGAAAGAAGCTGGAGGACAGTCCCAGAAAATTAGGATTAGAGGCTCTAGAGTTTTAAACACAAGAGCAAACTCAGTGATGCATGGAAAACAGCTTTTCTTTTTTGGTTAATGAAACAATAGCCTTGGAATCTAAGTTAGAATCTGAGGAGGATTTAAACATTTGATGAGATGAAATGATGTGTCTTTACTGAAAGTCTTACCTCTTATCTCTGGTGTAATCTGAAGTTCTGCCTGAAGGGACAGAGGAAGCAAGATAGAGTGGTGCCTCACTGGGTGTCACTTCCCAAATTATATGGGTACTTCTGCTGCTGCTAAGTCACTTCAGTCGTGTCCAACTCTGTGCGACCCCATAGACGGTAACCCACCAGGTTCCCCCGTCCCTGGGATTCTCCAGGCAAGAACACTGGAGTGGGTTGCCATTTCCTTTTCCAATGCATGAAAGTGAAGTCACTCAGTCGTGTCCGACCCTTAGTGACCCCATGGACTGCAGCCTACCAGGCTCCTCCGTCCATGGGAGTTTCCAGGCAAGAGTACTGGAATGGATTGCTATTGCCTTTTAAAGATTTTTTTAAGTGTGGATCATCTTTAAAATCTTTATAGAATTTGGTTGCAGTATTGCATCTGTTTTACGTTTTGGGTTTTTGGCCCAAGGCATGTGAGATCTTAGCTCCCCCACCAGGGTCTGAACACACAGTCTTAACCAGTGGACCACCAGGGAAATCCCTCCAGTCATCTCTTAATAGAGCTCCACGCTATGTAAGCAACACCATTTGTATGAGCTTCAGATGATAAAATGAGCTTCCCTGGTAGCCCAGCTGGTAAGGAATCCTCCTGCAATGCAGGAGACCCTGATTTGAAGCCTAGGTTGGGAAGACCCCCTAGAGAAGAGATAGGCTATCCACTCCAGTATTCTTGGGCTTCCCTGGTGGCTCAGACAATAAAGAATCTGCCTGAAACGTGGGAGACCTTGTTTTTATCCCTGAGTTGGGAAGATCCCCTGGAGGAGGGCATGGCAACCCACTCCAATATTCTTGCCTGGAGAATCCCCATGGACAGAGGAGCCTGGTGGGGTACAGTCCATGGGGGTGCAAAGAGTTGGACACAACGGAGGGACTAAGCACAGCACTAGATTATAAAACAGCAAGGAGAGAAAGGGGTAAGGAGGGGAGCAGAGTTAACAGAGAAGGGCAGGAAGGTGACAAGAGATAACCATTACATGGCCCCGTGCTAATTCCTTATGTCTAGGATCTGCTTAGTCCCCAGATTACCTTCTACACTGTGCACTGTTAGTCCCATTTTGAAGATGAGCAAACTGAGGCTCTGAAAGGTTAAAGTTTTGCTCAAGGTCACAGGGCTAGAAACTGGCTGACTCAAGCCTGACCCAGGTTGACACTCTGTTGTCTTCCCACCACACTCTGTTGCATTGTCAAGGGCATTCAAAGGCATCCAGGGTGTTAGCTCCAGACAGAGGTCCAGAGCTGTTAAATGGAAGGGCTCAGTGAGTCAGCTTTTCCATGACGAAAGTAGTACGAAGGTAAGGAGGATTGCATCAGGGCCCAAAGACACCAGAGGACGTGTGGACAGGACTCAGTGGAGGCTGAGAAAAATTTGGGTGGAGGTCAGTAAACAGGATGCTGAGCACTTCCGGGGGCCCAGAGGAATGTAGTTAGAAACTCGAAACTTTTAAGTCTAGGGACACTGGGCATCCACTCAGCTGGGACGTGGGGAGGTGAGCCCTTGAGCTCTCGAAACGTCTGTGGAGCAGGCAGCGCTGGAAGGCCAGCTGATCCTGGGTGACAGGAAGGTGCCCCGGGTCGCAGTGTGGGCCTGTGACAGGTGTGTGCAAACATGAAGGAAACAGCCAGTAGGGACTCAAGGGAGCAGCCTCTACTTAACTTCCCGAGGGAGAATCAGCCTCATTGCAGTCTCATCTCCTCACTTCCCCACCACTGCCATCTTTGCCAGAAACTTCTCTTTACCTGGCTTCTTTTTTTTTAACCTGCCTGTGTTCCAGCTAAGAGTTGACTCTCTCACCACGCACACAGTGGGCTTCGTGATCATTTCCCGGCTCTGTCCTGGTCCTAATCCCCTGTCAGACTCCTAGCAACTCTTTCAGATGTTGGGGCCTGGGGGTTCAGGCCTCCAGCTTTAAATTCTGCTGAAGGTTTCAGCTTCCCTTGGGTTACGAGTTCATGCTGAAGCAATGAAAGTAGTGAAACAACCTTACAAGCTGTCAGGGATGCTTCTGACTTCATAAATCTTAAAACATTTCAGGGTTGCTTTGTTTTTTTTTTTTCCAATGAAATAAGGTGTCTCTGCTAGAGAAGGTAAAACACACACACGAGTGCACACACACACACACAACTAAAAAGTCTGCAGTCTCTACATCAATTTTGAAGGCTTTGAGCATAATTGGATTAAAAGACAAGCAACTGGCTTTGCAGAGGCCTAAATCTGCACCTGAGGCACCCAGATTGATGATGGAGATGTAGCTAACTCACTATCTTGCATCAGTAGAATAAATACGGCCATTACAAACATACATTTTTAAAATATATATATCTTCATCGCCATTATCCTGAATAGATGATGTGCCAAAAATGTGCTATGAATTTTCCCAAACGTGACAAGCCTGGCAGTATGCTACGAATAGTTACAGTATTATTACCATACGTTCTGGTATGTAGTCTCCAGGAGTAGTTTCTGAAGTTTGACACGGGCTGGTTGTGGTTTGAGGTTAGTGGTTTTTGATTTAGAAATTCCCGTCCACTACTTGGCAGAGCATTGCAACTGACAAGAACAAATTAGTTTGCAAAATGGAAAATGAACTCTCCCAGCTGTCTGCAGGAGACCTAGCCTCCTGCTCTCCACTCCTCAAGCGGATGCTGGGGAGGAGCTGTCTGAAGGGGTGTGGGGCTCAGTCGTGAAGTCATTCAGTGAAGTGAATTCCTCTCTCTCCGAGGGAAACCATTCCAGGGGTCATGCTTTAGAAACCTTCCATCCTTCACGGAGTTTTGTTTTTGAATCATGGATCTGCTTCTCAGTCTACTCACTGCCAGACTCTATTATTAATAATACCTGTAAATTTATAAGAAGCGTGGCAGTCTGGAGTGGTTCACTACCAGAATATCCTGACTTGGTTTTAAGCAATCCCAAGTCCATTAGCGCACTCTCCAATAGTGAGTCCATTTCACAGCCCTTGACTCTTAACCATTCCCAGCTGGACGACATCTCTGGATTCTGACTCCCTTGTCTCAGCCCTGTGTATCCTCTGTGTCCACAGTTCACACTGCTCTTGGGGAGAAAATGTAAAGTAAATTAATATCTATCTTGGAGGAAGGAGAGGTTAAGCTGCCCAAATGGAAAGTAGAATTCCATGTCCTCATTTACAACTTACAAATACAGACAGGTGGTTTTATTTATTATTACAGCATCATTGAGGATTCTTTTAATTTCTAGCAACAATTAGATGAATGCCTATTTAACTTTGTATGGGTAGTACTAAATTTTATGAGCAGAGAAGAAAAAACATATTATGTAGGTTCTTGTTTTTTTCCTCCTTTCTCTTTTTTTTTTTCTTTTTGAATATCTTAGCAAGATAGTATCTTTTCAAAAGAATACGTAGGTGAGAAAAAAAAGAGGTAAAAATTTAAAGGCCAGGAAGATGACAGGAAGTCTTGCATCGACTAGGTAACTATCCTTGACTTATTTAAACCTGCCCTTTCCTCTAGACAAGAGGTCCTCTATCTTGGATTCACATAATAACCTGTTGTTGTTTAGTTGTTAAGTTGTGTCCAACTCTTTTACAATCCCAGGGACTGCAGCTGCCAGGCTTCCCTGTCCTTGGAATTTCCTAGGCAAGAATACTGGAGTGGGTGGCCATTTCCTTCTCCAAGGGATCTTCCCCATGCAGGGATGGAACCTGCATCTCCTGCCCTGCGGGCAGATTCTTTACCACTGAACCACTAGGGAAGCCCCACATTATAGTCACCTAGGAGAAGGCACTGGCACCCCACTCCAGTATTCTTGCCTGGAAACTCCCAGGGACGGAGGAGCCTGGTAGGCTGCAGTCCGTGGGGTTGCACGGAGTCGGACACAACTGAAGCGACTTAGCAGCAGCAGCAGCAGCCTTTAAAATTCCTGATATCCAGGCCAGTGAGGATCCGTATCAGAATCTCTAGAGGCAAAACCCAGGCATCAGACTGCATCCTATTGACCTACTAAGCTTTGTGCTAAAGATTTCTTTGAGCCTCAGTTTCATCATCAGGAAAATAGTTGAAGGTAAAACACAGATTTGTAGATTTATTATAGCACTGAGATGGACCTTCATCTATGGCATGAGGAGAATAACATGAGGTAAGATATCAAAACTTTGAAAATAAAAATCAAATAATAGGGGACCTCCCTGGCGGTCCAGTGGTTAAGAATTCACTCTTTCCCATGCAGGGAGTGTGGGTTTGATCCCTGGTTAGAGAGCTTAGATCTCACATGCCTCTTGGCCATAAAACCGAACATAAAATACAGGGGAAATATTCTAACAAATTCAATAAAGATTTTTTTTTTAATCCAGTAACAACAATCTATTTGAAATATAATGCTGATAATTTAATTACAAACAAGAAAGCACTTTGGAACTGTCATTTAAGCTTATGAACTGAATCACTATCCTGCATTTTTCTACCAACAAATTGTCATTTGGAGAAAAAAAGTGACTCAACCTTATTCCTAATCCCTGGAATGATCCAGATATACCATTGTCTATTCCACTCTCATATGTGCCTAAATCATATGGTTCCCCACTAGATGAGGAATAAGGTAAATAATCTTAGCCAGGGCAGTAAGTGTTGTATTTTGCAGCTATGTTAAGAGAAGGCTGTAACGCTGGAGAACAAGCTGATAATCACGTGATCTATGTGGCGTTCAGAGCACACAAACAGGCTCATTGTTTGGATGAAGGGTTTCGTCCTTAATCCAGTTTCTCATATGCCTGTGCTGATCACAGTTTGCATTTCATCAGTACGTAGCCACAGATGATGGAGTCACTGCCTGCTTCAGACTCAAAGTCTCCACACATTTAGCAAGTACCTACAGAGTACAAGCACCTAAGACTGTCTGCTCAGGCCCTTCATATATGGTGAAAGAAAGTGAAAGTTGCTCAGTCGTGTCCGACTCTTCGCAATCCCATGGACTAGACAGTCCACAGAATTCACCAGGCCAGAATGCTGGAGTGGGTAGCCTTTCCCTCCTCCAGGGGATCTTCCCAACCCAGGGGTTAGGACTCCCACATTGCAGGCTGATTTGCCAGCCGAGCTATGGGGACGGTGGTGTAAGATGACATCCCCAGGTTACCCACGGTCAGCCAGCGCTCCTTGCAGGGGTCTGCAGCCTTTTCCCAGACACCTGGCTGCACACTGCTGCTGCCTTCATCCCTCCGGCTCCTGGGAACCATGCACTGGGAGACCTCGTTCACGACTCTTTCAACAGCCGAGCAGAGGCCCAGACACCAAGGAGCACCCAGAGTGTATTAAAAATAATGGGCACCTAGAGGAAGCACCCTGAGTAACATTCAAACAAGTGACTCTTGTTGACTAGATTTTTTTTTTCAGTTCTGTTGCCCTCATGTTCTGCTCTCTGTTTCCTAAGAAACTGTCTTTTCAGTTCCAAGAGTGCCAGGTGAAAAGGGCATCATAAAGCAACAGAGAAAATTAGGACAAATGCGAATGTGGGGAGAGCTTTCTGACGACCTCCTCAGGGCTTCCTTCCTTACAGTTATTATTACATTCTCCACCCCTCCCTGCCACCCGGCTTAGGTGGCGTCTGCTGCAGCGATCAGATACGATTTGATCGCCAAATGCAAAATGTCTTGCTACTGGGCTTCCTTTTACATTCCTAATTTATTTATTTCGATCAGTGTTGTTCATTCATTGTACTCAGAGACCCCAACAAATACTAAATGCTGGCTGTGAACACTTGGATACATATTTTTTTCATTTGTTATTGTGAGACAAAGAATGAGTTTTTTGACTAGTTACTACATAATTTCAAAACTTAAGCAATCACTTCACACATTTGTTTTTTTTTTGCTAAAATTGCTATTTTCTGTTAGAATTTAAAATCTGTTAGAATTTTATTAAAAGGTATTTACAAATTTTAAATCTCCTAGATAATGCCTTAAATGTTATCCTTCCTTTTATTAAAAAAATTTATTTATTTGTATGTTTATTTTTAATTATTCTTCACTGCTGCCTGGCTTTTCTCTACTTGCAGCAAGCAGGGGCTACTCTCTAGCTGTGGAGTGCGGGCTTCTCATCACAGCGGCTTGTCTTATTGTGCAGCACGGGCTCCAGGGCGAGTGGGCCTCAGGAGCTGCAGCTCCCGGGCTCTAAGCACAGGCTCAGCAGTTGTGGGGCTCGGCTTAGTTCCTCCAAGGCACGTGGAATCCTCCCGGATCAGGGATGGAACCTGTATCCCCTGCACTGGCAGGCAGATTCTTTATCACTGAGCCACCAGGGAAGTCTTAATTTCGTTTCTCTACCCAACCGAGTTGGAATATATTGATGTACGGTCATTTGCTTTGCAATCAGGGTGAGGGATTATTTTATTTCCAGTAGCATCCCAGGCACCTCACATGTGCCTCCCATTCACAAAGACAAATTTGCTCCCATTCACAAAGTTCTCTTAGAGCAAACATCCATATCCTGCCTCAGCTGGCGCAGCCTGACGTCTCTTCCCAGCATCCTCCAGGAAGAAGGTCTGACTCCGTGTCCTCAGGGAAGCCTTCCATCCAACTTCCCCACAGAGCCCGGCAGGGGTGGCCCTTCTCCCACTGCCAAGCTTTATCAGATTGAGCTCCTGGAGGGCAGGCCTGGCAGGTGGTGGTCCTCTGATTAAATGTATTTTGGATCTAAAATGGATGTTTGTAACCTATGAACCTCTTTCCTCCACGGCTCTCTGTGAGCCTTCCAAGGCGGTGTTTCAAATTCAGATTTTCCACTGTATTCTGTGTGGTCACACTCTGAATGTTTCCAGTGCTAACATGCAGGGTGACAGTTTGAGGACCACAGGCTTTTAATTAGCACATAGATCAGTCTCAAACAACTGCTGCCACCAGGAGAGCCTGCAGCTGGCCTGTGCCTCTTCCACCCTGGACGGCTAAGGGAGAGGCACCATGACCCACTTTGGAAAGACTGCAACCTTGCGTGAGCAACTGTGATAGCATGCCCTCTTCTGCGGCATTCACAGTGCTTTCTTGTATAACAGAGGGGCAGATGCAGTGTGGTGCAGGACTTGGAGTGAGGATGCCTGGTTGCGAATCGTGCTTCAGTCACAAGCCCAGCTACTTGGGAAAGTCATCCCTCGTAGCCTCTGTCTTTTCATTTGTAAAATGGGCATAATTTAAAACCCACCCTGCCATTCTTGCAGGCTCCTTATTAGATTTGCATGAGGTACTTCCTAACCTTTCCAACTTTATGGAAAAGGAGAACTTTTGCTTAGCACCATGGGGATAAATCCTAAGGTTGTAAAACTGGAGATGACGGTTCCTGGACTCTGTCTGACTGTCCCCACCAAGGGCTGCGAGGATGCATCTTTACACATCTGTACACCAGTTGGGAAGCTCTGCTGTGTCCAAACAGTTAACAAATCTTAACCACATACCCACACAAGCTCACATTCCTATATATTCTCCAGTCATATAGACATAAAGCCTCCCAGGACTTTCCTGGTGGTCCAGTGGTTAAGAATCCACCTGCCGATGCTGGGGACACGGGTTTGTTTCCTGGTCCAGGAAGATTCCACCTGCTGCGGGGCAGCGAAGCCCGTGCACCACAAGAGAAGCCACTGCAGTGAGAAGCCTGTGTACCACCCGCCAGAGCGCACAGCCTCCGCTTGCCGCGACCAGAGCAAGCCCATGGCAGCAAGGAAAGCGCAGCACAGCCAAGAAAAAAGAATAAGTAGATACAACTACAAACAGCAACAAAACCCGCCCTGTGGGGCAGGAGAAACCAGGTTCAGATGTGTAAAGTGCTGAACCTGGGCCCATGGCCATCAAGTGGCAGAAAATGAACAAGGCCCCAAGCTCCTGTCCACCTCGGGTAGAATCTGACTCAACACTGTGCCTTCAATCATAACCTCATCCTCAGTCATTAGTTATCTTGGGAAAACACACCCAACCAATCACCAAAGTGGTAATTCAGAGAAATGGAACATTTTGTTGCCTTCCTTTTACAGCCAGATCCCTCAGGGCAGCTGGCAAAACTCATATCAATGAACTGATGATGTTACACCTGCCTGTGTCTGCATCTATATCCAAATCTATGTCTGTCTGCTGTTCTGACCGCAAGGATCGTTAGACCCAAGAATGGACTTCCACACATGTCAATAAGGGCTGTAACAGCCCCTGGGTTAGATGGTGAAGAACCTGTCTGCCAATTCAGGAGACATTAAGAGGCGCAGGTTCAATCCCTGGGTCGGGAAGATCCACTGGAATAGGAAATGGTACCCCACTCCAGTATTCTTGTTTGGCAAATTTCATGGGCAGAGGAGCTTGGTGGGCTCCAGTCCATGGGGTCGCAAAGAGTCGGAAACGACTGATTGAGCATGCACACGGGGTTATAAATTAATCTATGGGAGATGCTTAAAATGGTCCTGGGCAGACACTATAAGCTAAATACTCTGTTAGTATTTATTATGATGATGATTCAAAACAAACCATATCAATCAGTTAGAAAGAGAGAGGATCAAAAAATAATGACTTTACTCTGAAGACTTCTTTCACAGCTAGAGAAATACCATCAGATCCTTGTACTCAAATAGCAGCAGCAGCATCTGGGAGCTTTTAGAAATCGAGAGCGGCACATCTGCGACATTAGCATCTGCATTTTAATAAGGCGCCCAGGTGACTTGTGAGCACAGGCACGTTTGAGAAGTGCTACCTGGAGAACCCCAGGCCTGGTGCGGAGACCCTTGGGTCACTGGCATTTTTGGTAGAAACGATGCAAAAGCAGCGCTGACTCAGAAAACCCGCTCTGTCTTATGGATGGACTCAGTCCTCATCTGGGCCAGAGAATGCAGGTTGCAGGGTCGGGGGTGGCGACCATGTGCAATCCCACCCTCCACCCCCACGGAAGGCAGGCCCATCTGAATCAAATGAAATGCTTTGTGCAAGAGACCGTGAGAACACATGTCAGCACAGATATATCAGAGGCCCTCGTGGAACAAGGCTGAGATCCTGGAACTGTTCTGGCATGTTTGAGGGGGAGGAACAGACGCAAACACAACACTTGAAATAGGAGGCAACATCATTAGGAAAGTTGTGATTTGAGAAAGGGACGTTTAGGAGTAAATACAGGGAAGGGAGGGAGTCACTTACGTTAACCCAGGGATGTTCGAGGACCTGCACAGCAGAAAATCGCTGATCGACATCCACCAACAGCATCATAGTAATGAGCTCCTGTGAACAGAAACATTTGATGCTGTCTGTGTCTAACACTGAAAGTAAAAACTGGTGTGTTTTCAAATGCAGAGGTTCTCTTTTATCTTGGAAAAGCATTTGTAAAAGCTCTAACCTTAAATATATCAACTCAACTTACCTGTAGCCACCTTTTAAAGGAAAGGTGAATATTTGGAATTAAAAACATATACCTTGTAGTTGAGGGAAAAATATAAAGTCAAATATTTAAAATTAATTTCATAAAAATGTTTTTAGTAGAAGGAAAGAAAGTATACAAGAGAAAGAATTAATACTCCTTTCTTTGTCTAGCATTTTGCACTTTAAAGACAGAGTCCTAAATTACTTTAATATAGAAATCACATTTTAGAAACCTCTTAACTAAATTTTCACTTTGCCAGCTGAAAGAAAAAATGGATTTTTTCTTCTAACTGCAAGAGCATATTTGGGTTTCAAAGAAAGGAATGAGGAAAGACATAAGGGATTGCCAACAGCTAGTTGGTAAAATGAAACTGTTCTTTAGCAGCCAAAGAATTCAGAGGAAATATGTTAAAAATGATTCACAAATTTCCAGAACAATCAATAAAAGTAAAATAGAACCATTAAGAAACAAACTATTGAATGGATCTGAAATTAATGCATCTCTGCCATGAGCTCAGATTTATTTGCACCAGAAGAGCACAGCTTGGGGTTTAATGATGAAGTCTGGCAGACATTTGTCTCCTCTGGATTAGAAGTTCCCATGCAACAAAATGGCTAGATAATGTATTATCTGATCCCTCACCTGCACAGATTCAGTACTGCTGCACAGCGGGAATCAGTTATTGCCAATGACGTACAGATTCAACCTGTACTCTCTAACTTGGGCCAGGACTTAACTAAAGTGACTACTGTGTGTGTGACGCTCTTTGCAAGGGGCCAGGACTTAACTAAAGTGACTACTGTGTGTGTGATGTTCTTAGCAGGGGGCCAGGACTTAACTAAAGCAACTAGTGTGTGTGTGAGGCTCTTTGCAGGGTGCTGAGGGGGTGTAGGAGATGCCCTCTGCCCTCCAGTTACGGAGTGACAGCACTGGGACTTGGGCACGTTCCTAAAGAGCCTGCTCACAGGTGAAAACTTCTCTACCCCCCACCCACCTCTGCAGCCGTTATCATCCCATCTCCTTTAACCTCTGTGGCTCTTCTTGGACACTTCTCTCAACTCCACACATTTTCCTATGTCCAGAGGTCAATTCCTGGATAGTTGAAGAAAATGAGAGATTTTGGCCATTTTCTATGAAAAGTGGCCAGGCCTAAGGAGTTGGATTTAAAATTGAACTTACACTCAGGATACAGCCAAAGAAGAAAACAGGTACACTGAATAATCAAAAGATAATTAGTAGCCAACATCAGTTTTGCAAAAATTTAAGTCAGTGCTTAGAGACATATACTTGAGGAATCAACTAAAAAGTTTTCTTTTTTTTAATCTCAGAGTCTACTAATGTCTCTGAGTAAGATTTTCATAGTTTTCTTAGAGGTTGCTCTCTTAATGCAAAAACAATATGGTTTGTTCCTCGTTGCCACTAAATCCTGGCTGTCTTCCAAGGTCCAAGTTACACCATAGCTTCCCCACGGTGTCTTTCTTGGCCATTTTAATTCATGTTGAGCACCTTCACTTTGACTGTCTAACAGATCATTTAATTCCCTCATTCTTTTATCCATTCATTCAGTATACATTGAGTATCAGTTATGTCACTATTTAGGCACTGAGGTATAGTAATGAATACAATAGACAAAAATCCTTGTCTTGATGGAATTTACATCCTAGTGAGGACAGCTAGAAAATGGACTCCATAAATAGGATATATCCACCTATCTATATCTAGGTAGTGACAGTGAAAGTTACTCAGTCATGTCTGACTCTTTGCAACTCCATGGATTATACAGTCCATGGAATTCTCCAGGCCAGAATACTGGAGTGGGTAGCCTTTCCCTTCTCCAGGGGATCTTGCCAATCCAGGGATTGAACCCAGGTCTCCCGCATTGAAGGTGGGTTCTTTACCAGCTGAGCCACAAGGGAAGCCCAAGAATCCTGGAGTGGGTAGATATCTAGGTAGGCAGACAGATACAGACAGGTAGTTGGACGGTAGACCAGGTGGAGGTAACAGTGTAAGTGTTACAGAGGAATATGAAGCAAAGGACAATAATGTCAGCCAGGTAGGGGTTCAGAGCTGCAACTGGAAATCAGATGTTCTGGGAAAGCTTCACTGAGAAGATGACATCAAGCCAAGACCTGAAAGAGGTGAAACAATAACCTGTACGGAAATCTGAGGTGGGCTCCAGGCTGTCGTGGGCAGAGCATAGCTGAAGGCTGCCGCTGTGCAACTGGAGCAGCCACAGCGAGTGATGAGCCAGGGAAGCAGAGGCACCCGATGAGGAGGACGACCTGAAGACTGTGGGCGCTTGGGAAGGCCAGTAACTATGACCAACATGCATACAGAAAGCGTATTCACCATACCATTCATTTCTTTGCACAGGATGATTCAGAATCAGTAACTCCACAGAGACACAGGCGTAAGGAAGAGGAAGTCACTGGAAGCTGAAGCCTACCTTTGCAGAGTCGGAAACGTTATCCCAGTATGGAGAAGGGAAGTCCACTTGCCCCATCAAAATCTGATCAAAAAGCACCTCCTGGTCGTCACCGCTTCTGTTTAGACATAAGACAGTAACAAGGAATAAACACAGGAAAATGCCACTTCACGGTATCCTTCTGCATTGGAGGCCTTCCTTCCCCCGTAAATGTGTAAAACGTGTGTTTTTAAGCAATTCAAAATGTCAGTATGGAACTGCTTTGGCAAATTAAGAAAGAATGAGTTTTTAAATTATATGAGAAAGATTTATGGAAGGCATGTAAACTAGCGTGCACAACATGGAAAAAATAACAAGTCCTTATTAAGCAAAAGGTAGTAAAGTTATGTTCTTTAACACAGCATTCCTTTCTTTTCCTGCTACAGGCTCGTTTATGCACGGAGGCTGAATGAGTCATTCAGAGAATGGACAAGTGCCTTGTGGGTGCTGAGTGAAGGATCACTGCCCATACCCGCGGAACGGAGGGAAACCACACAGCAGGATGTAAGTAATGACGCCAGCCGCCCAGATGTCCACCTTGAGGCCATATCTGAAAAGGTAAGTGACGCCGCCGTTAGCAAAGTCGGGCCAGGACAAATCACGGAGCATGGTCAAATGGATGACTCTGCTATCATAAACCAAACAGCAAACCAAGCAAAAATTTTAAAAAAGCCACAACTAACACTAACAGACAACCCACTGGTTAAACAAAATTCAAGAAAAGAATAATAATTAAAAAAGAGACAATTTAAGGCACATGATTAAAAACCAAAGTAACGCTAGGGTCATATTTAAATGTCAGTAAGTGAACAGTTTCAGTAACAATGCCTGTTATAGTCATATCAAGTTTGTTTTTTTAATTATTATTTTTTATGAAGAGTATAATTGCTTTACAATGTTGTGTTAGTTTCTGCTGTACAGTGAAGTGAGTTGGCTGTATGTATGCATATATTCCCTCCCCCTTGGACTCTCTCCCGCCTTGCCTCCCTCCCACATCTAGTCATCGCAGGGCACTGAGCTGAGCTCCCTTGCCATTCAGCAATTTCCCACTAGTTACCTGTTTTATGCATGGCAGTGTATATATTAATATGTCAATTCTAATCTCCCATTTTGTCCCACCCTCCCCTTATCCCCTGTAAGTCCATTCTGTAAGTCCATTCTCTATGTCTAGTTATATCAGATTTAAGACAGTGACAGACCCGTGAGACAATTTAGCTCCCAACTTTAGAAATAATAATTACACATAAGACATTCTCTAATCTATAAAGCACTGGCATACATTATCTGATTTTGTTTCCCCAACAACTCTGTAACTTGTACAGGCCAAGTGTTATTGCCTGTTTTATAAGAAAGAAAACCTAAGTTCAGAGGGGTAAATAATTTGGTTCAAGATCACACAATTAGTGGCACAGCTGAGTTCCAACCAACGTCTTCAGGACGCAACCAAATTCTTCTGCCCCACACCACTCCTCCCCAGTGGCCATCAGAGCCCCCACCAGAGCATCGCCTGAGGTGGTGCCTCGGAGGAGGTCAGGCGTGGCCACAGATGTGGCTTGCAGTCAAATGTGATGAATAAAAAAGTCCCCATTACCCTGCGTTGGGGATTTCTCTTCTCATCTGTTCTGTATTTCTGCCTTTCCGGTCTATGCGTCTATAGTACAAGTAGAAAAACGACCTCGAGCCGTCACAGGGGAAGATGCTCTCTAGAGTGCTAGGTGTGGGCTGGTGCCACTCATGAGAAGAAGTGGCAGCGTTGTCTCTTCTTGCTCTCCTACCCTTCCCCCCTGCTCTGTTTAAGGACAGTGTTCAGAACCCTGCCAGTAATCCTTGGCAAGAAATGGGGCTTACCAAAAGAGCCGTTTGCCCACCTAGACCTGGATTTCAAATGCTGACTCAGCTACTGTCAGGAGCTTGTATCAGTCATCAGAGACAGAGTTTTTTTATATGCAAAATGGGGATTATATCATCTACCGGAAGAGTAAGCATTAAAAAAGGAGTTTAGCACCTGGCATATGGTACTAGGTCGTTAGTAAGCATTAGGCCACCCTACCATCGCCCCTGATTCTAGAGATTTTCTTTAATCTGTGTTGGCTGCACTCAGAAACAAGCCACCTCCCAGCGGCCCTCTGATGCCTGAGGGTGTTTGTGCTGCACAGATAGTCCATGAGCTGCTAACTGGACCAAAGTAGGACTGGAACTGGAGAATAAGGAGCACTCAGGAGAAGTAACCACAGGGGCTGGACTCATGCCACACAGCAATGTCTGTTTCTTTTATCTCCCAAAGCTAGTTAATTACCACTCTATGTTTCTCTGTTAATTTGAATATTTTTTACTAAGGGGTTAATAATGACTGTTCTACCTTTAATAAAGGCCAAAAGGAAGGCTTAAGCAAGATTGCAGTAATTGGCAACTTGATTGGGAAAACAGAAAAAATGGCTTCCACTTTTCAAGCTAAAAAAAAAAAGTGAAAAGTAGCTGACAGCTAGTTCTGTCTGGATGGAACACAGCACTATGTCATGTATTCTCAAAGCAGACTATGTTGCAAGCACATCACTGCAATAAACACATGAAAAGCATTTACCCAGTCTCTGCAATGATTTCAGGAGCCACGTATGTGGGGGTACCACACACGGTGTACAGGGGGCCATCTACAATGGTGGCCAGTCCAAAGTCACCCAGCTTCAGCGATTTGCTGCCATCTTGGTGTTCATACACCTAAAATAAAAATTAAAAGTGAAAATGCCTTTAAAAATAAGGACATTGTGGTGTAAATCTAATATATGTTGACCTAAAACAGACTGCCAGATATTTCTCTAGCAAACATGGATTTATTCAGGATCAGCAGAGAATTACAATTTGAAGTCTGTACCCACAGTAAGTTACCTCCAAGTTCCTACATGGCAAGGGAAGGAAATACATTTACAGAGAGGAACAGGAAGTGGGAGGACTATGGAAACAAACAGTCCATGGCTTTTCATTGGCTGAGTCCTTGCCAGGAAAGAAGAGTCTCTCTCTTGTTGGGCTCAATTATGGTCACAGGACATGAGAGCTCCCCCTTCTGGTCCGCTATTAATAATTGCGATTTCGGTTGATCAATTTCTTAACATTTATTTTTCATAAAATAAAAACTCAGGCAACTATGCAGGGGTATACATACAAGAACATCTTTATATTACTGCAGAATTAAGAACACGGCAAACACCCAGGAAATGAAAGTTCATTAAATTATGGTATTCATACAATGGGAGGCTATAGACTGTTAGAATGGTAATGTGAGTTTACATTTATTGAAATGAGTTAGATTTGGGAAGTGAGGACAGACTTCTGACTGGTTACATAAAATGTCTATTGAAGAAAAAAATATGTACTAAGAAAAATGTCTGGAAGGACACTATATTGCTGTGTCTGTCTCTGAGTGGTAAGATTATAGGAGATTTTTTTTCTCCTTGTGATTCTCTATATTTGATGTTTGCTGCAATTCAAATTGATTTGCAGAACACAATGAAATATAGAAATATAGATTCTGTGCTAAAAAAATAGATTTTGTGTTTAGTGCAAAATATTCCATTTATGAAAATATGTCTTCATTTTAATGTATCAGAAGCTTTAAAGATGCAGTTCTTTAGTTAATGGGACCAAAAAAACTACACATCTATTAAAACACTTTATTTTCAGTGCCCCATATTTCCAACAAGATCTATTTATATTTTTTATTAATAATTGAAAGGGGCATTAACATTGCATTTCACCTGTGGCAATTTGGAAAGATTTATCAGGTGCAGAGTCAGCATTCTGTCCAGTTTTCCTTATTAAGGCAGTAATAAGCCTTTCACCTTATTATAGTCTTTCTCTAATCTTTCACCCAACAAATCAAGAAAAGGATGCATGTGACCACAAGCAAGTATTTAACTGCTTTAATTCTAGCCCACAATCAAACAAAATGGCTCTGTTCTAAACAATATACCAAACAACATCTGTTATTTAAAAGAAAGTATCAAAGGGCATTCAGAATTCTAATTCAGACCCCTCCACTGAATCAATAAGATACAGAAAAGAGAGCCACAGTAAAAAGCTAGTATTCCCAGTGAAGGCAGTCGCCAGGAGATTCCTCAAGGAAATGGTGACGTTTTCCACGTACATGAAAATAATTCTTCCAGCCCATCGAGGCCTGCATGTGCCCCGTTATTGCTCTGTGGTCATCCGTACTTGCTACAGCAGTCTGAACCTCGCGCACAGCGAGGCACACCTCCACACATCAGGAGCATGGCTACCCTTCACACACCACATCTGCCCTCCTTTGGAAAAAGATTCACTTCTCATTTCACTGCAGCATCAACTGCAGATGTTTGGCCAGCTAAGCTGCAGTATCAGCAATGATCATTTGGATCTAACTGTTCTGGCAAAAAATAGGCAGCCAGAGCCTCCTCTCTGGAGAGGCTGTCTTTTCTGGGTAGAAAATGTTCACATTTTCTCCATACTCGGAACAGCGAGTCCTCTCCCTGAGGGCTCAGCCATAGTCAAGTGAGGGCTGCCCTTAGGCAAGTATCCAGAGGCTTGGGGGGGGGGCACCTGCACTTGGGCTGTTAGGGCAAGGAGAGCTGTATGTCCCCCAAGGATGTGGCTTTGGCCCAGTGGTCCTCTGAGATGGACACCGTTGTCCCTACTTTAATGAAGCAGCCATCCAGCCCTGGTCGGCATCAGCAAGTTTGCATCATGGACTCTGAAGTATCAGAAATGCAAAACATAATATCCTCCCTGACTTAAACGCTCTCAGGCAAAAGAAATCCCTAAATTGTAGTCTTAGCATGTCAGCCATTCAGGTCATCCAAATGACAAGCAAATGTTTTTCATGAAAAGAAATCTGAGCTGGAAACACCTAGTAGATCGTCTCGTTTAATTCCCAGAGAGAGCAGAATTGTTTACTTCCCTAATTCCATTTTGTTACCAGCAATCTCTTCGAAATGCAAAATAACCTCTTGCTTTGATGTTCTGTTAGGTCCAAACATTCATGGTGCTTGTTTTGTGAGGTTGTGCAGATTTCAAATTACATAACTCCTTTACACAAAGATTTTGTGGCTTGTTTTTAAACATACTATCCATAATCACCCAACTCTATTCAAAAGTTGGACAAAGGCAGATGTTGGCAGATGCAGTCATAAGTAACATTTTAGTTCTGAATATGACCATGTAATTTTCCTACATGTACCAAAGGGTTTTTTTAAGCAACTACATTTTAATAGGAATTCCATCTTACATATAGCCATATGCCAATTATATTTAATATAGCTAAGCAATAAAGTTCAAAGCTTCAATAGCTAAGCAAAACCACTAAAGACTTAACTAAAATAAAGAAAATGAAGATTATTTAATGATAAATATAAAAGTAAACCAGCATCGTTTAAATGAAATACATAGAATCGATCATTTTCATGCTTTCATCTCTCTTTAATCACTACTATGCTTCTCTCTCTTTTTAACTTTGAAAATCATATAGTAGAATTTTCATGAACACATAAACAGATTAAAGTGATGTTTAGGAGAGGCAATAAGAGCTAAGAGACAAAGGCCTAATCCACCTAATTGAAAACATTTCTAGACCCAAGTACATTTGAAATGCTTCAGCAAAATGTTTTTGCAGGTGAATAAATGTCCAGGCCTCTCGTTTGGAATTCTGTTTAACTTACTTACCATCAGGCAGGGCAGGAAACAAAGTTGCTTTGGGTTTTTCTCTGTCAACACTTGGGGAGAAGGATATAGAAGAATATATTGTCATGTATCCCTTCCTCCAGTGGTAGAGTGCCTTCCCTAAGTGCTATTGGATTGGCCAAAAAACAATCGTGTTTTTCCGTAGGAGCATACAGCAAACCCAAACAAACTTTTTGGCCAACCCATCCCAACGGGCGTCTCACAGCTGGGCTCCCGAGAGCTCCTGCTGCCGCCTGAGCTGGACTCTCCTCACCTCTGCCCCAGCCATTTACAGCAGGGCAGGAATGAGGCCATTTTAAAATGCAGTCAAAACTTTTGTTAAAAATCACCGATTGTGAAATGCATGTGTTTCAAATGTGTGTGTGTGTGAGCCACACACATAATCTTCACAAAACCATCTCCAGAAAGTATTTCATCAAATGGCAGCTATAAATTCACTTTGAACAAAGTTTTTAATTAAACATTAGGAGTTGGAAAAGCTTCTAACATGTTCACGTCAAAAACATGGTGTCCGTGGCGTCTCCCACTCTCGGAATCGAGTTCCTTAGCTTGCTCCTCATCCTGACCTTCTTTCAGAAAGACCCTTGTCAGCCTGCAAGTATAAGTTTGGGCAGCCTGACCCAGCAAGTGGGGCTCTGGTTGAAGAACTTTTTGCTGTAACTGTATTTTAAAGTCTCCATAAAACATGCCCCACACATGAGGTGGGGGTGCATTAACTGTCAATCAAAGAGTATTCACAACATGAGAGATAATTTAATGTTCATCCAGGCCCTTTAAATACTATAGATGTTCCCCCACATTTTAAACACCGAGGGGCTATTAAAGAGATGGGGATTAGTGCAAATTACCCAGTATGTAGTGCTTTCACTGTTTTAACTAAGCAATAAAATTGTGTAATTGCACAACACTAATTGAATGCAGCCACACATAATTGTGAGCTGCCATATGTATCCTATTACCATAAAGACTGTCAGTATTTTGTAAGCTACTCTTGTGATCATTGCAGATGGCTACAGTCAGAAAAGTTGTTCTCTAGGGTTTATTATATGGCTATAAAGACATCCCATGATTTGACAGACTAAATGTGTTAAATGGCAACAATTATGAAAAAGGTTCCAATTAAAAGCTGAAGGCATGTCCTACCAAGAATAGACCTAGTGAAAGGTCAGGTACGTAGGTTTTCGGTATTCTGCTATTTTACACAGAATTTTCTTTTTTTAAAGGAGAGTTTTTGTTTCTTTTTCATTTATTTGGGGTTTCGCAGAAGTTGTAACTTGCTGAACAGTAGATTTGGGGCATATGTCTGATCTCGCTTGGATGAGAAACTGAGACCATTTGAAAAAATTATTTGAAAAACTAAAAGGTTTAATACAGAGTCATAAAATGCAGCCGGTGCCATAAAATAATATGAAAATTCACAGATAACCTGAACCCAGTCAAATGGTTTCTGAGATTCCCATAACAGAGAACTAAAAGTTGACTAATATAACAGATGTGTTGGAACAAACATAATTTTCAATGATAATATGAATTCAAGGATAACCTTGTTGAAATATTGGCTAATGAACTGTCAGGAACCACTGAAATTTCTTCACAGAGGAGCTCAATGGGTACTAAAAATTACTTCACCAGATAGAATTTAACAAAACTGGCATAAAATTGACAAAACCACGACAAAAAAGTGGATTTACTTTTTAATAAATATGGTATCCTTTAAAAAAGATATTGATTTTTCTTCTAGCCACAGAATATGGCCTTTATGACACTTTTTTTTTGATACTTTCTAAAAACAGTGGATTAAATTTAAACCTTTAAGAAGTGAAGTATAACAACATTTATGCAGGGAATTACTTAGCAAAATGTATTTTATGCTCCACATACTTTAGAATTAAGCCTGCTAAAAAAACTTAATTCTTAAAAAAACAAATTCATTTTATACCCACATGTAAAACCTTTATGAAACAAAAATTATGTGAAATAATAAAAATAAAATGTGTACAGAAGTCAGAAGAGGCGCGGCAACATAAGAAGAAAAAATAAAATAGCTTTTCAAAGTGTTACCCTAGAGATGTCTGTGAAGATGGAGAAGTGAATGGAAATTCCAGGAAACCTGACTCTCATCCGTTCTTTAAAATAGTCATGAAACTATCTAGAAAGGAGTTCTATGCAGCTGCAGTGAGATACAGCAAACATGCACATTCCTAACTCTACAGAGACTGTACATCCCCGAATTCTGTTATAACTGGGAATTCAGTGTCACTGCAGTTTTTAAAAACTGTTACATTTTTGTCACACAAGTACTATCCAATATGTCACTGTAGGAAAACTGGAAAAGACAGATAACATTACAGAGAGAAAAGAATAAACTCACTCGCAATCTTGACACCTAGAAATAACTATTGTTAAACATTTGGGTTATGAACTTCCAAAGCTTTCTTTCTCTCTCTTTCTTTTTCTCACTGGACAGCATACCCTGAATGCGTGCCCACGCATACATGAATAAGCATACATGTGTATCACGATTTTCAGTGCCTGCTGGATAGTCCATTGTATGGGTGCACCAAAGTAATAACCCGCCAGACTACTGCCCGCTGCCATTTACTGAGCCAGGCCTCATGTCGAGGACTTCATGCTCAACATCCCACTTAACGTTCACAACTCTGTTAAGTAGTATCACTGATATTTTTGCAGATGAAAAATATTGAGGCTCAGAGATGTTAAGTAACTTGCCAAATGTTACACAACTAATAAATGATAGAGCCAGAACTTAAGCTTGGGCATGTTCAAGTCCATGATTCTAACCAGTATGTCCTCCTGCCTACCCATTATGCCAATATTTTAAAAAATCAGTGCCCTGACCTAAGTTATTTCTGTATATATATTTTTCCTTTCCATGCTAAAAAACACTGAGTTGACCATCCCTTTGTATGTATACATATCTGATTTTTTCTTTAGGTCACATTTCTAAAAGTAGAATGACTTGACCACAGCGTTCATATTATTTAAGGCTGTAGTTATGTATTACCAAACTACTTTTTCCATCGAGTTAATCTTGTACCGAGTCATATGAGATGACTGGTATCCTCCTAAGTTTGCCAACCCTGCATATTATTATTATTCATTATTAATCTTTTCTAGTCCAATAAGACCGTCATTTAAAAAGTGATCTTGCTTATTCATAGCTGTGTTGGGTCTTTGTTGCTGCGTGGACTGTGCTCTGGCTGCGGCGAGCAGGGGCTTGCTCTCAAGTTGCGGAGTGTGGGCTGCTCATCACAGTGGCTTCTCTCGTTGCGGAGCACAGGCTCTAAGGCACACGGGCTTCAGTGGCTGTGGCACGAGGGTTTATTTAGAGCACAGACTCAGCAGCTGTGGCGCGCGGGCTGAGCTACTCTGCAGCGTGCGGGGTCTTCCTGGGTCAGGGATCGAACCTGCATCTCCGCACTGGCAGGCGGTTTCTTTACCACTGAGCCACCAGCGAAGCCCCTTAAAATGAAGTGAAAGGTGTTATTCTACACCACAGTGACAGAGGATTGGGCGGTGGGGCAGACAGATGCTGACCCGTGCCGAGACACTGTACTTTTACTTCCTGTCTTCTTCCCCCTGGTGGAATCACAGGGCTTCCCTGGTGGCTCAGAGGGTAAAGCATCTGCCTGCAGTGCAGGAGACCTGGGTTCGATCCCTGGGTCAGGAAGATCCCCTGGAGAAGGAAATGGCAACCCACTCCAGCACTCTTGCCTGGAAAATCCCATAGACAGAGAAGCCTGGTAGACTACAGTCCATGGGATCCCGAAGAATCGGACACGACTGAGCGACTTCACTTTTCTTTTGCAGAAGTGAAAGTGAAAGTCACTCACTCAGTCGTGTCTGACTCTTTGGGACCCCATGGACTATACAGTCCCTGGAATTCTCTTGGCCAGAATATTGGACGGGGTAGCCTTTCCCTTGGAGAAGGGCCCTCAGTAAATGCTTAGTACAATAACTGGCATATTACTGTAGCAAATCATGTTTGGGGAAAATGTTCATTTTCTTCTGTTTTCCCTCAACGTTCATCCAAAGGCAGATAGAAGGACTTTTTTCTTTCCTAACGTTTCAGTCACTCAGTCATGTCCGACTCTTTGCGGCCCTATGGACTGTAGCCTGCCAGGCTCCTCTGTCCATTGGATGTTCCAAGCAAGAATCCTGGAGTGGGGTGCCATTTCCTGTTCCAGGGATCAAACTCACATCTCTGGCATCTCCTGCACATTTTTTTTTTTTTTTTACCACTAGTGCCACCTGGAAAAACAAGCATTCCATTTCTTCTGGGGGATTTCAGTGATTAAAAGCTACTGACTTTTCAAACAGGTGTAATCGTTAGAAAGTTTTTCCTTACGTCAACCTCAAATCTGTCATTAACGTCTTCTCCTTAGTTTGAGTTGAGTGTCTCATATGCAGCACAGAAAAGGTCTCCCATCTTCCCTCCGCAGCCTCTGCTGGGCCACTCTGCTGCGCTCTCTCCACATGTCTGGGTCCCTCCCCACTGAGCTCATGAGCAGCACAGAGGACTCTCTTGAGAGTGACGCTCTTTCAGGGAAAGCGTCTAAGGGCACGTTGGTATTTTTAGCAGTCATGTGCTCTCGTAACGAACTTGTTATGGTCAGCGAACAGGCTTTAAACTAGCCCAAATTTTCCCATTACTGTTTTTCCACAATGGTCGTTAAAACAACCACACCAAAACAGACCTAGTCCTTAGGGACTTATGTTTTTAACTCTTGTTAAATTCCATCTTACTGGTCTGGGACCTTTATGGAGCCAAAGACAGTTGCAGATCTCAGTTCTGTTATTTACTATACAGAATACACCTTCATGCCAACTCACTGGTAATAGTGATAAGGGCGGGGCCAGTGACAGACTCCTGTGAGATCCATGGCTCCGTTACGTAGGGTGATCCCCAGTCTGTTCATCCACATTCTGGTGGCTCAAGTTCATCCTGCAGATCTATTCAACTGTCTTTGTTTATGACCTCTACTGTCCATCTGTGGCACTGGCCTTATCCCAGTGGAGTGAGCTATCTGATCACAAAATGAGTTTACTTGAGGATTAAGACAGAAGGAAATCCATTATTGGTAAACTCAGTGTTGACTTGAACTGGAAACTAAGAAGAGCAGGAACACAACCTCTGGTTATCACTAGGGGAAAACAAGATAATCTATTCCTAGATTCAACCCATTTTGTGAAAATGCAGGTCATTAGTTGTACATGCCACTCTGATGGGCAGCGAGGAACAGGCACAAACACCTTGACAGAGTTTCTAAAAGGAATTTTCTGACCTAGAGAAGCAGTTTCCCTGAGAAACTGCTTTTTCCCAAACAGTATTTAGGAGTTTGGAAGCAAAAAGATTTTTGAACAGAAATTTTTTTATATTTCAAGAAAATTACTTTGTTTATTTCTGGAATCTAATAAAAAATAGTGATGTCAGTTATATTTTTGCCAGTAGGACTTTAATGTCCTAAGGAGAAGGCATCTGTGTATACATTTAAAAAAGACGGTCCCAGCTCACTGCAAGAAACAGGCGGCTACTGATGCTTTTTGCCGCCAAGGGTACAAGCTTGCCATCTAGCGGTGGCTCATGTACATGGAAAGCGGTTGATCTTAGGCCATTTCTGTTTTGTTTTAAAGCAAAAAGTTCCTTTTTGTCATAAACTCTCACGTCGCATGTGATGTATATAATGGTTTATGCATAAATGCAGCTGGGGAAGCTCTGTCCTTGCTCCCCTCCCTTCAGAAAGGTTTAGTCTGTAGCCAGCGTGGGTCCTTAATGTAACTGATGAATTGAGAAATGACTAAAGCTTGCCATATTTGTTTGGCTGCATCGGGTCTTGGTTGCATTATGTGGGATCTTTAGTTGTGGCAAGTGGGATTTAGTTCCCTGACCAGGGATAGAACCCCGGGCCCCTGCATTGGGAGTGTGGAGTCGCCATTCACTCACTCTCTCATCTAATCCACCCTCTCATCCACAGCATCTAAGGACCAGGCCTGATAAAGCAAAAGAATCACATAAAATCACTGACACAATATACTAATTAATAAAATAAGGCCTTAGTAGCAATGTGATAATAAAATTACAAGAGCTGTTTCTATTAGGTCAGCTCCCAGTTTTCACCTAAAATATGACTGGAAACATCACTGTACATGTGTTTGTTTTCTTTCATTAAAATGCCTTGATCTTTACTCAGACTTGAATAAATCATTCATAGGATCAATATAGATCTGAAGGCCAAACTACAATATTTTTATATTGCTCTTTAAGAATTAAAAATAAAAGAGTTCTCAAAGTTTTTACTTATACAACGATATTATATAAAATGAAATCTATAGCGGAAATGCCTACAAATGTAATACATAATTCTCTGCTACTTATTATAAACACTAAACACTTATAAAGCAAAAATTTATCAGCAGTCTAACAATTTAGGTTTTGGTTTTTTTTTTGCAATTTCTTCATAAAATAGTAATGCAAAGTGTGCACAGGGCCTTTTTTATTTAAGTTTCCGGTAGTTAGAAATGGATTGAAACTCTCTGCATTAAATTTATTATAGCATTTTCCCAAAAATAGTCTCTGGTGCTACATTTTTCTATTAGATGGTAAATCCATGCCTGGGTAAATAGTGACACTTTAAAAGCAATGTCAAAAACGATGAAAGATGATTGTTACAACTCACAGTTTTAAACAGTTTCATTTTTAGGGATAATTTAATTTTTATTACAAATAAAAGAGGAATAAAAAAAAAAGAAGGGAATAGTCACATGGTATCTCTTTATCTTCATACAGTCCCCTTAAAGGAGACCCAAAGGAGTTAAGTATCTTGTTCAAGGTCAGAGGATCAGCCAGTGTAAGAGTAAAGCCCTTGGTTTTGAACTTTTGTCCACGTGACTATAAATCCTGAGTATGTGATTTTGTGTCTCCCATGATGATTCTTCTTATTTCTACAGAAAGGTCAACAGAATGTGAAATTAATAGAAGTCTCAAGGGCAATTAGTAATGTCATCCTAATTTTTTAAAAATTATTCTATTCTTCTACCTAGTTTATCCCATAATAGCTTTATCCCTGCAAAGCTTGCCAATCCTTACTACTCTCCCATAGAAAGAAATGACTATACTGGAGAAGCAGAATTACTTAAGTTTTTCATATATATATATATATTTTAAACCTGAATTAGGAATGACTGCAATTATGTGTTTATATATATACATATTTTTCTCATTTCATACATATTTTTCTCATTCTCAAATTAGAAAAGAAAGGAAAAAGGGAGAGAATTTTTTTTTTTCTTTTTTGGGTAATTTAAAGTAAAATCTGTTCAAACAAGCACAGTACTTTCAAAGTATCCTGCAAATTGTCATTTGTAAAAGCACACTGCTCTGTAACCATTTATGTCATTTATAGAAACAGTGCTCTGGTGAGAAGCAGGTGAACAATGGGTACACAAAACTGAACTGCAAAAGTGGAAAGGAAAATGAGACTTTAATTTTCCATCACTGAATTTTCGAGCTTAGAGAAAATTTTAAACAAAGGCTCAGTTGTAAGTCCATTCCCGTGAGACAATCCTACATAAGTCAGGACACAGGAAGAATGAGTGCAGACGAGGGGAAATTGCTGCCGTTTATGGAGGCAGCTATGCAGAAGAGAATGTTTAGGCTACTGTGGAGATGTGGAATTTGAGGGCCAATTAAGTCAAAAGTCCATCATCTGACCTCTGCCTCCTTCATTAGCCAGCAGCTCCAAGATCACTAACCTGATTGCAATTAACTGCTTGTATATGTATTTCTTTGTTTTCTTTTTTTTCTCATCTTTCTTTTCTTTTTAATGCTTATTTTTATTTGGCTATGCCGGGTCTTAGTTACAGCATGTGGGATCTAGTTCCTTGACCAAGGATTGAATCTAGGTCACCTGCACTGGGAGCTCTGAGTCTTAGCCACTGGACCACAAAGAAGTCCCTGTGTACATAAGTTTTTAAATGCCTCTTTTTCCCACTTGAATGTCCCTCCATGGAGGCTTGCATCTTCCTGTTCCCTGCCACAGTCCCTGACATAGGCAAGCAAGCAGTAAACCTCTCTCCCCAGTTCACACTTCACATAGTCTAGTGGTCAAAAGTCTGAGGTGTGGAGTGGAGCAGAGCGAGGTTGTGACCTTGATTCCTCCACTTAAGAGTGATGATGGCTTTGAGTGGGTCTTTCAAATTCTAGGCACCCAGTTTGCTCATCTGTGAAATGGGACAGTAACAGACTTTACCCCACATGGCTGTTGTGAAGATGAAATGAGATGCTGAGTGTAAAGTCTTAGCATGGGGTAGCACAGAGGTGATTCTCCACAGCAGGAGATCTTAGCAGTCGTTACTGAGATTGGGAGTTGGGTTGTTCCTCTGGTTTTATTGTATTTTTAAAAAATGTTTATTTATCTGGCTGCGCTGGGTCTTTGTGGCACGCAGGACCCAGTTCCCTGAGCAGGGGTTGAACCTGGGCCCCTTGCATTGGGAGCTTGGAGTCTTAGCCACTGGACTGCCAGGGAAGTCCTGTTATCTGCTTTTAAACTTGAAAGCTCACTGAGATCACATCGGGGAGCTGGTGGCAATGCAGACCTGCTCCCTGTCACCAGTCACCAGATTTTGATTTGGTGGGGCTGCAGGGAAGCTCAGAAATTTACATTTTTAACCAGCATCTGGGAGTAATTCTGATGCAGGGCGTCTCTGGACCACCCTTGGAGAAACACTGCTTTAGAAAGAGAATCCTCATTTCCCAGACTTCCAAAGAGATGGACAAACTAATAGTCAATTAATACATGACTCTTAGGGTTGGATAATGAAAGTAAAAGAACAATTAGCATCTGGAAACAGGGAGAAATTGAATACATTTCATTAAAATTCCACCCTGAATAGCCAACAAAATTTATATTACTCCCATATTCACTAGTGACAGCTCCCTGATGCCCAGTCTCTGTCCCCTTAATTCTTTCAATACCGTCCCCTTAACAATGGGATCAAGAGAGCATGGGGGTGGTGGTAAGAATGTCTCTGATCTGTAAAATCAGTCTTCTTTGTCATGATCATTTTTATGCTGAGGGGCTGGTGTCTTGAAAACTCACAGTGAAATTTATCCTTTTAGCTTTTAGATCAGATTATTGGGATGTAAATTGGGAGACTAAGTCTAAAAGGCCTTCCATTTTCTTTTTTTTTTTCTCCAAGTAAAAGCTTTCTAACACCAAAGTGCTATCGATAAGTCACACAAGTGTAAATGCTCCTCGTGACTGTGTTGGCCTGGTCAATAGTCTTAACCACAGCCCTAGATTTCCTGAGTTCTTTTCCTGTCCCCCTGCCTCGGGTTTTTATTTGCTAATAAGTTAAGTGCTCCTAATGGTACATTATACATTAACCCTGACAGATTAACTTAAAAGACCAGTTTCCAGCTAGTTCCTGAAGGCCAGCTGGAAACTATCCTTTAAGGGTTTTTTTGTTTTGTTCTTTAAGAAAATGAAAAAGAAGGAAAAGAAGTGTTCATATTCACTCATGCATGAGTGCTCGGAGCTCAGGACCCTTTTACCAGCAGATTCTCCGGTTTGATGTCGCGGTGGACGATGTTGAGGCTGTGCAGGTATTTGATGGCGCTGGCCAGGTTGTACAGCATCCCGCTGGCATCTCGCTCGGTGTATTTGTTAGTGGAGGTGATGGCATCGAAGAGGTCTCCTCCCTGAGAGAGAACAGCAGGAGGGAAAGTGGATTAACAGATGGCCCGCTGGGGCCCGGCCTGGAGAGGCGCCCGACATGCTATGCACACGGGGTTTCTGGGTTCCAAGAGCTTTCCCTGTCAGCGCCCTCTCAAAGGCCCAGGAACCCTGTGGTGGTTTCTGCCCCTACTGCGAGAGCCAGTGACATTTCCTCCAGAGCTCAAAGGAAGGAGGAGAGGACTCTGCCATTAAACTCCCAACTGGGGTGGGGAAGCAGAGCTGGGTCTCCAGGGCTGAGACCTTGGGGCACCGGCTATCCTGGTGGCATGTGCTACACCAAGTGCCAGCAGAAGTTCAGATTCATAATCCCAAGTCTCCTGAAACGAGAAACATACCACAGATGCACCCTGAACAAAACGTTCTGCGGCCCTGTGAGCCTCACACACACACACTTCTCGTCATTCTCTAGTTCAGGTCTCTTGGAGTGGGCGTCACGTCTTCTTTTTCAGTAATGTGCCTCCTTCTAAGGAACAGAGAAAAGGGCCAGAAACTGTCACCCCAGAGATGAAAGAGAAAGAAAGGGAGGAGGACAGAGACATTTCAAAGAAAGTTTTCTAGGTCCATTACTCATCCGAACTTTTGTTTCCACTGTTCTGGGCTAATTTATTGTTATTTGGTAAAGCAAAGATTTCAGGCTCCAATTTTAGATCCATTTATCTGAAGCCCTTTCAGAGAAGTTGGGTCTGATTTACTGACAGTGTGTGCATCTTTTTTGCACACGCGGCCCCAAAGAGCCGAGCTCCCCCCACCAGAGACTGACTGTGTTCATCTGTTACCTAAAGGGCTAAGAGATTTAATTTTTTTTTTTTAAATAGAAAACACAACCTAGAGCACTGTAGGCTGACCATTTTCAAATCCCACTCCCTAACCTGGCCCTCTGTGACCCTGTACAATCCCCGCTCGGGGGACAGGGTATTTTCCACTGACCCTCCCTCAGCCTCAGCAGTTCCCAAACTAAGCAGATACATTTTTTTTTTTTCAAAACGAACACTGTCTCCCTCAGTGTTCTGTCTCTCAAAGGCAAGATTGTGCAGCTTTGCAGGTTGTTCCCGTGCCACCTGGGGAGATGGGGTTTGCACTGCGGTCCACGTGGACAGCACCCCTGATCGTGTGTCGGGCCGTAGGAGGTGACCTCGCCAGACTCCACCGTTGTCCTCATTGTCTAAACTCAAGACAGCCTGTAATCTCATTCCTCCTTCTTCACCTTCAACAAAGCAGTCAACAGATCCTTAGTCCTGCTCTAAGACCTGCCTCTGACACAGCTTTCTGGGCCGTCTCAGGCTCTCTATCCAAGAACCTTGTGTACGATCGTCACCTCCCACACCGCAGATCAATGTTTCCTATCTTTCACTCGTCATGAAATCAGCGTTCTGTTCCCACGGCTCTCCCTGCTCTGCCCCCAGCCTTCACTCCAACTTGCTTAACCTCATCTCCCCGTCTCACCTGGAGCAGCTGCCTTTATGCTCCACGTAGCATGTGTTTTCCCTGGTCACCCAGACAGACCGAACCCTCCCCCGACTCTGCACTCCAAGCCCATCCCAGAGTCCCCTCCACGCCCTTTGTCATTCTGGCTCCTGCTGGTCTCTGAGTGCCGACCCAAGGGCTGCCCCTGCACAAGCCCTCCTTGCTCTGGACACGGGCAGTGTGCACACGTTCGCTTCTGCAGCTAGAAGTCTGAAGTCCCGTTATTGGTACTTAGGAATTTCACCCTTTAGAATGGTTTTACTGTTCACCCACTTCACTGTTTTCTGGAACACAGACCTTATTTATCCAATGCCATCAGGCCATCCTGGGCCCCCTGATGGACTCTCAGGGTTTGACAAACTAAATTCCTCAGGGGCGTGTCATGGGAGCTTTCAGGTCAAACTTGGCGCTGGTCTTCTGAGGCCTGGTCACACAGCGATTCTCAGTCAGACTAAATGCAGGGGTACGATACAGTGGTGAAGGGAACAGCGACCCACTCCAGTATTCTTGCCTGGAGAATTCCATGACAGAGTAGCTTGGTGGGCACACACACACACACACACACACCCGCAGTGGCTCAGTGGAGGAGTCCCAGTGCTGAGTTTTGCAGGCACAGTCCAGGCTTGTTAGACTGGTCACCCAGAGTGAATCCACAAAGGCTAAGTGGTACGTCGCTACTGTCACCTGACTAAGCACATTACTGACAATCGGATTAAGCTTTCCCACAAACTGTGTTCTGAACTATTAAGCCTTTTCCTCTTTTATATCTCATCTTCAAATTTAATTTAGTCTTAGCTCTCCAAAACCCAGCCAATAACAGGGGGTTGCTAATTAGTTTTTAACGGCACCCAGAGGGGTAGCAGGGATAATTTGAAGCTGTTGCTTTAAAAATTAAAGTCATTGTAAAATTACTATTCTTGGTCCTAGATAAAGTATACTTTACAATGTTGTAATTACCAAACTTTATTTGGTAATAAAGCGTCAATATGAAAATTTTCTGAATAATGAAACTGACCTTTCTTGGTTGGAATAAGCGATTAACATTCTTATCTCCCTCAGTCTCAACCATGACCATAACCTGGAGTTAGTACAAACTAAAAAGGCTTCACCTTCAGAGAAAAAAAGTCTGAACTTGAAGTAGAAAAAAACAGACTTTATCTATAAATATAGATTAATCACTAAGTTAAAAGAAGGCCAATAGATCTAAAACAAAGGAAGTACGAAGAATGAAAATTTAAAGTCCCTAGAATGAACATTTTTCTACACAGTAAATGATTGATTAAATGCTTTGTTGGCCTGAAATTTTTACAGAAGGAAACCCCACATTCCAGCTGCCACCAGCTCAGCTGAGTGATTCTAAGTAGAATTCCTGGAACCCTGGGTGCTCACTGGCACACTCCTGAGGGAGAAAATGTCTAACTTACAACCAAAGTGGAAATTACTCATGCCTTTGGTCAGATTAACATAATAGAAAAGCCTTGAGCAAAGTACAGCTTTATGAAAATAAAACATTCAATGTTTAAAAACTTCTAATTAAGAAAATTTCACATATGGAAGTAGAGGAAATAGGTGGGTTACCTTTCACATAGATTCAACCATCATCAACATCTGGCCATTCCTATGTTATATGATTGAATAGAATAAAAACATAATTTTATGTGGTGGGATGAGATTGTACCCATCACTGAGAGGCAGTATTCACATTATTATTAACAGGGTGCTGTTTTTCTATTACCCTGGAGTCTAAATGTTCAGAGCTTGTTTTTATGATGATGAATGATACTTTTGGAGTAGTTCCTGGAAAAGTTAGCAGTTTCTGCTGGAGTAACAACAGTCATACTGGTATCTAATACTTTGTGTCACAGAAGCTGGTGAAGGGACTTCTTTTGCCTTCAGAATAACACTCCTAGCAATGTCTCATTTTACACAGGAGGGGCCCAAGGTATGGAGTGGGAGACCCAAGGTCAGGGACTCTTTCGGTCCAGGCTGAGACTTGAACTTTGGGGATATAATTCTCGTGTTAAGACTCTTAACCGTTATGCCAGTGCACAGCAGTGAGACTGAATGCTGCTGAGAGGAAACGAAGGTGAGAGCTCTATCATACAGGAGACTGAGGTGCCATATATAGATTTATCTCTTCTACCAAAACACACACCTTTACTAATTCCATGACAAGATACAGCTCAGTTGGCACGTCCATCTCTTCGATCAGAAGAACAATATTGGGGTGCTTCACTCTTCTCAAGATAGATACTTCATTCTGGATCATGTGTTCCTGTTCAAGAGAAGGTTATCTCCATCAAGGCACACAGCAAAACAATGGAGGGCTAACTCAAATTAACAAAGCCATACTATTTAAGGGTTTCCCTGGTGGCTCAGACGGTAAAAAGTCTGTCTGCAATGCGGGATACCTGGTTCGATCCCTGGGTCAGGGAGTCCCCTGTAGAAGGGCATGGCAAGCCACTCCAGTACTCTTGCCTGGAAAATCCCATGGACCAAGGAGCTTGGCTGGGCTACATACAGTCCATGGGGTCGCAAAGAGTTGAACACAACTGAGCAACTAATACTTATACTATTTAAAGATCAAGGGAGATGTATTTTGCTAAAATATAATGTCTATCTTAAATTCTGATATTCGTATAGCCTGCTGCTGCTGCTGCTAAGTCACTTCAGTCATGTCTGACTCTGTGTGACCCCACAGACAGCAGCCCACGAGGCTCCCCCCATCCCTAGGATTCTCCAGGCAAGAACAATGGAGTGGGTTTCCATTTCCTTCTCCAATGCATGAAAATGAAAAGTGAAAGTGAAGTTGCTTAGTCATGTCCAACTCTTAGCAACCCCATGGACTGCAGCCTACCAGGCTGCCCCATCCATGGGATTTTCCAGGCAAGAGTACTGGAGTGGGGTGCCATGGCCTTCTCCGTCATATAGCCTAGAATTGGCAAAAGATATTGAAGGTCCTTAGAAGATGCTTGTAATTTCAGAGCCTACCATGGTTAACTATAACTGCATGTAGAAGGATGAAATGAAACTTAGATCACAAAAGTAAGAGAAGAAGTAAATACAAGAACAAAGAGAAGGAACTGAAATAATATCCCATCATTTCCACTGACTTTGATGCCAGGAATATTTATAGAATAAAATTATATCCTAATAAGTATGTAACATTTTATTCTACCAAAACACAACTCCTAGGGTGAGCTTATGTTTATTTGGGGGCTCATCTTGTGTTTTTTTTCTACCTCCAAAATAATATATTTTCAAAAGAAGAAAACCTTATACATACTTTGCCTCGACACTTGCTTTTCTTGATAATTTTCAGAGCATACTCCCTAGCAGTCGACCTGCAAAGAAAAAGTTTTTTTTTAAATAAATGTAATTTCCGATGTGTTGAATCATCTTGTTAAGGATTCACTCGTACCCCATTGATCTGGCATCGTGGTGTAAATATTTCGTAAAATATTCTCTTTTCCATTTTTAAAAGAAATATGTGAATTTTAAGGGGTTGACCAAGTGTAAGGACAAAACAAACACGATAGCTCACAAGCTGTTGAGGCTGCCGTAACTGTAATAAAGTTACTGCTACTGCCACCCCCGTGGGTAACTCCCCCTTGCAGGTGGCAGTGCCTTGTTCCTCCCTCTAAAGTGGACATGAAGTAGGGGTGAGTTTCTGCCCCTTCTTCTCCATTTCTCTTGAGGTTATCCATGAAGTGACAGTTTTCTGAATGGTTCTCATGGTCACACTGATAACATTCAAGACGCAGCTCACCCTCTTTAGACTTGAGTTGCGTGCAGCTCTGTGTGTTCTGGTGGAGAACTCGTGAATGAGGAGTTCAAGGAGTATAGCAAGGGATACAGTCGTTATCTGAGCATCCTGTGACCTCTTGAGCCTTTCAAAAAAGTATTTATTTATTTGGCTGGGCCGGGTCTTTGCTGTGGCACGAGAGTCTTTGATCTTCGTTCTGGTATCCAGGTTCTTCAGGTGTAGCTTGGAAACTCTTAGTTGCGGCATTTGGGATCTAGTTCCCTGACCAGGGATCAAACCCAGGCCCCCTGCATTTGGAGTGTGGAGTCTTAGCCATAGGCCCCCTCATTCAATAGAAATGAAATGGAGGTGACAATTAGAAACAGGTCACGTTCCCAAAGCCACCTGGCAGTGCTAAAATCAGAGCTTGAGTTTTTGGGGTCCCTGCTTCTCATATAGCCCAGCCAACACTGCCCATCCTCCATCGTGGGTGTGGGCGGGAGGGCTTAGTCATACTGAACCTTTAAATAGCTTCCCAACTTGTGTGAACATTTCTAAGATACTGTAGTGCCAATAGTGACAGTCCACTGTCAAAGGACACAATGCATTCCCAGCAGTCATCAGGAACCACCGCTTCACAATCATTTCTACTTCAGATCTAGCTGGGAAACCAAGAGAGTTTAGCTTCTTACCTATAGATAAAGGCCAAGTTTAGGGATCCAAATGAATACAATGGAGTGAAGTTGATTAAGAACAAAATTTCAAAATAGGGTTTTAAAATTTTCACTTTGGAGAATCAAAGGGGAATTTCCTAGTTGTATGTTATGGTAAGAGCAAGACAGTGATGTGTCTATAAATTAAGAGACCAGATAGTAACAATGTGTTTCAAGCATTTTAGAAACTATTCATGTTGTTTGCTTCTATTTTTTAAATATTTAGTTATTTATTTACTTGGCTGTGGCAGGTCTTAGTTGTGGCATGTGGGGTCTTTAGCTGTGGCATCTGGGATCGAACCCAGATGTCTGCGTTGGGAGTGTGGCGTCTCAGCCACTGGACCACCAGGGAAATCCCCCTGTAACATTTACTTCCAAAACTCCTTCTCCCACTGCACTTCCAGGACCCTTCACTGTACTAGCTTGCAGAATAAAATAAACATTGACCAAACTGTTATAATTGTATCTAATGAGAAAGTCTAGAGGCTTCCCAGGCAGAGCAGTGGTGAAAAACCTGCCTGCCAATGCAGGAGACTCACATCACAGAAGGATCGCAGGGACTCTCTAAGCGGCTCTTTTTAAGAGCCTTCTGAAGAGTTTCATCTGCAAACATGAAAATATTTAATCAAGAGGAAAAGTAAAAGCTGAAGTGTTTCTGGGTTCTGCATTTCACAAGTCACACACAAAATTATAATAAAGCAAATCTGAGACTGGAATATATGAGCAGTTTCCAATCTAGTCTGGGATGTTTCATCTGACTGCAGGGAATCTGGACTCCAGGACTGAAAGCTTTGATAAGAGCCAGCAGTACCGGGCAGAGCAAGAGAGGTAGGATGGTGCTTGGGAAGGTGCTGGTTAGAAGAGCAGAAATTTCTTGGCTGTGTCTTCCCCATGGTCACCACCTGATCCTCCATTTCCCTGGAATGAGCAACATTAAAGCTTTGCCATACTCAAAACAGAAAGCTGGAGTGGGACCCAGGCAGGCTGACTCCTCCTTCTACAGCCAGACACACAAGCAGCAGAATCCCCAGCAAATAAGTGAGCTGCTGGCTTCCAGGACACCAGGCAACCAGGTTGCGTGCTGGGCCTCCAGCTGAGGGGCAAATGCAAGCAAACCTGGGCCGCAGCGGCCCATAGCTTCCTAGGAAGAGGACCTTGTGGGTTGACTACTCAGAATCTTACAAAACAGGAGTCAGCACTCACACAGATTTACCCACATTTTGTATCAGACAAAGAGCCCTGTGGAGGAACCAGCAAAATTAATACTGCAAGTTGCTGTTTTCTTTTTTTTCTGGATTCTTTGAGAATAGAACTATAAAGTCATAATAAAATCCTTAATTACTAGAAATGCATGTTTATAAGGAAAGAGGATGAATCTGGAATATAAGACTAAAAACAGGTGTTAGGATTAAATGTCCACCATACGAATAAACACGTCATGGTTTGCTTTCAGTCGTAAAAGAACACATTTGGCAAGAAATAAAAACTCAAACAAAGTGTCTGCCTTCCTCCATACTCTAAACTCTGAGGACCGCTGTGCCCGTGTCAGGATCCAGTAAGCGGGAGCGTGGTTCTTTGTCGGCTACATGGGTGATGAGAGGCCTGGCCTTTGACCTCAAGGAGTCTACAGTTCGGTGTGTGGAGGAGAGAAGATACCTGGGTTGCTGGGGAACATCCAGGCCGTTCGCACGTATGTTCCTGAAATTATAGCCTTGACCGTTCATGCAGTCATAGAAGCCTCAAAGGCCGCAGCTAGAGACAAGCTTGGTCTTCCTCCTTGTCCATAGGAGCTCAGTTTGTATGGCCACGTTCCTATTCAGTTTGACCCCAGGCTAGAGCTCAAACTACTAGGGAGAAATGTCTGAACTTTACAAATTGGAACTAAATGTAGCCTTTCAGAGTTGTACTGATCATGGTTTGGAGAACGCTATCTTGTTTAGCGCAATGATTCTGGGCCCCAGGACAGTCTTCTCACCCCTTCCCTCAGCCCTGGAGGGCTACAGAATGCTAATGAAAAGGGCACTCTAGACCAAAGGGATTTTTGTCGTTTGCTCTGTTTTGATGATTTTATGAAGATTATGTGGAGGAGGAAACATGGTTTCCCAGGCATTTTTCTGCCACAGCCTTTATTGACTATCATGGCGATCCTTTGCTTATGGGTGAGGTCCTTAAGCAGAGCGGCGGTGTGACTCTCTTCGTGCCCTGGAAATGCCCAGCAGAGGCCTGAACTAGCAGGGCTTCCAAACACGTTGGTGGAGCTGGGAGAACTCCAGAGGCTGGTGGTGCTTAGGACATGAGAGGGAGACCCTGTCTCCTTGAGGAGTGAGTCCACAGCACCCTCTGTTTACCCAGTAATCAAAGCTAGACCTCAGCCTCCTCTGTGAGCAGAGAACGGAGGCAGCCCAGAAGTGTCTTGTCAGACATCTCGGGAGTGGAGCTGTATTTTGAATTTGAACTTGGGCCCTGTGGCTATCAGGGGCCAGAGTATCCATAGGGAGGAAAGAACACTGTCGGCTGAGAGACACTTAAAATCCTTCCCCCTGACTCACCCTCCCAATCCCACTTCAGAAGCAAATGCCTCCAATTATAGGTGTGAGGTTCTTCAAACGTCTGAGGACTTTCTAGGTGGATGCGCCCATGTTGCTGATACTGCAGTCTCCGCTCGTTCTTGTGGGTTTGGGCCTGTCTCACACCACTGCCAGAGCCAATGCTTTCAACATGTGGTTCTTTCAGTTTATCCTATGAATGTTATTTATTGTTTTGACTGTGCTGGGTTTTCGTTGCTACTCAAAGGCTTTCTCTAGCTGTGGGGAGCAGGGGCTACCCTCCATTGAGGTGCGCAGTCTTCTCATTGCAGTGGCCCCTCTTGTTGCAGAGCATGGGCTTCAGCAGCTGTGGCTCGTGGGTTCCAGAGCACTGGCTCAGTAGTTGGGGCGCACCCACACAGAGGCTTAGCCACTCTGTGGCATGTGGGATCTTCCCAGACCAGGGGTTGAACTGGTGTCCCCTGCACTGCTGGGCAGACTAACCACGGGACCACTGGGGAAGCCCTCAACGTGTACTTCTTTGCGTCTCCAGGTGGAGCAGGAGAGAGGGAATCAGGAGTGGCTACAATTTTAACCCAGTTGAATCCTGTGCTGCCAAAACATGCAGTCAGGTGGGGAGAAGGGCCAGGAGCCACCCGAGACACCATGCCTGCTCACAACCGCGTCACTGGTACCCGTGGCTTGACTGGAATTTAATCCACACAGAGCCAGGAAGCCAGGGACGAAGGGCATCTCATCTCAAGTCCTCTATCCGTCCTTGGGCCTCTTCTTAGCGCATTTCAGCTTTGTGAGTTTTCTTTGAGGCCTCGAAAGGCACCACAAAACAGCTTCTAAAGTTCGCCAGCACCTTTCAGCACATCCTAAGGGCTCCCGAGGCCACTGGAGACAGTGCTACAGGGAGACAAGCGGAAACCGAAATGGGCCTGGCAGGCCCCAGGATGGGATGTGTTGACGCAGAATCAGGGGAGGGATGTGATGCCACCACAGCCACCGTTGCAGGAAACCCTCCCCTGTGGCGGAGCACTATCAGCAGGAGGGGTCGACCTGCTCTCGTTCATCTACATCCGTCCTTCCTAATATGGCAGAATGTCCCCACACAAGCAGTGTGTGCTGCTCAAAACATTCTTGGCCCCCTTTTATTTTCCTGGACCTCTGGAAAGTATTAAAAGATCGTTCCAGGATATTTCTGAGGAGAGGGGGCAGCTGCCATATGTCCTGGTTCAGCGGGAGTTGAAGACTAACACTTCAGGGAGCAACCTGGTGCTTAGACTCCGAAGGCGCGTACAACGAGACCCAAGATGTGAACTCCTGCAAAACGGACGCAATCTAAACCAGAAAGAAAGAAATTAATCCAGGATGAAGAAATGACAAATTTCTATCTGGGAAGACCAGGGCCATGGGACTAAGATGCCATCGTGATCTGAGGACGGGCATATGCCAGACTCAACAGATGACGCCCCTGGCAGGGAACCAGGCCTCCGCGGGGGAAGAGCACCGTGATGCTGAACTCAGGATTTTCTGCTGCAGCATACATTACATTTAAAGGGTTTTCCCATCAGTAAAATACAAATGAAAAACAAGATTATACACACACACACTTCCACCCATTACTTTGAGAACGGCTTTCCCGATTTCACTTGTGTCTCCTCTGTACAGGGACAAACGTGATGTGTGTGACTGCGGCCCTGGCTGGAGGCGGGAGGCAGTGGAGCAGAGTGGTCCAGTGGTGCCGGTTTGGAGCTGAACTAGCGTCCATGCCTTGCCGAATAGAAATACTTAACTGAGCGCTTACTGACAGGCATTTAGATTCTTCGGGCGTTCTTTATATAAAATGGAAAATAGTTCCAACGCCATGGTATTATTATGATAGGTCAAGAAAACATCCTAAGTTAAGGCCCTTGTATATAGTTTACGTTCAGTAAACAGTGGTTGCTCCTGTTTGGGGAGGCGTGAGGCCCAGAAAAGTAGTGGGGCATTTTCTATGTTTGTCAGTCACGCAGCAAACTGTCCAGCTTTGTGGTGGGAGTGGGGCGGAGACGAGGAGGGGGAAGAGGGCCTGGGAGGGGCAGCTAAGGCCTTTCTCAAGCTGCCCCTCACTCATGCCTCTCCCCACCAAGGAGTGGCTGCTCGAGGGGGGTGCCACCACATCTGCAGGAATGGCTTGGCCCAGCTGGTATGCTGGGAGGGGCACAGTGTGAGACCCACTGCTCCAGGGGAGCCTACTGGGGGCTCCATTGCCTTAGCTGGGCAGAGGGTGAAGGGAAGCAATTCAGTGGACACTGGCCAAACTCTGAGGCCCAGGCAGATGTCCAGCACAAAGGTGACTTGAATCTTTGTTTCTAAGTCAAAGGCCTTGCAGAAAAATAAGTTCCGGGTTCTGCAGGTTAGAACTTTTAGTCTGAGGCATCTGCTTCAAATGGAGGCAGAGCTTAGAGCCTTTGTGTTGAGAACTCGGGCAGGCAGGCCGAAAAGAACATTGGGGAAGATGCTCACCCCAGCCGGCCCCTGGAAGCCAGCGGACACGCTCCCTTAAGGAGCAGGGCATGTGCCTCTGGCTCTCCAATACCCTGCTCACCAGCCCTGAGAGAAGCTGCTGGCCGATTGGGTCCTCCTGAAGTAAGGAATTCCAAATCTAACGCTGGGCTCAGGGTTTGAGGCGGCCTTAATCTGGGCTATAACTATTACTTGTCACTTCTCCAACTAGTAGCCCCTGCTACTGTCCTTAATTAGGTACTGAGATCCTAGGGATAAACCTTTCACTCTAAGCCCTCCCCTTTGGCCCACAAGAGCGCCTGGCTCATTCATTTTAAAACATTTTAATGTATTAAATGCTATTTTTTGTGGGGATCAGTACAGTTGCATTGTGAAGCTTTCTGAAGTTCTTATATTTAATTTTATGACATATACATGTGAGAAATATATCAATACACCAAAGAATGTTCTGACATTTACAAAATGTCTCCCCAAAATACAGAAAAAACTATTAAGCTTTTTTTTTTTTTAAACAAAATAAAAGGACTTACCTGAAAGAGCTGGCAACATTTTGCTGAGTACATTAAAAAGAAAAATCAAAGCTCTTAATTTATAGATTGTCCCCAGAAATCACTACATTTTTCAAGTCTGTTGTTAGATGAGCTGTTCTTTCTTTTACATTTTTTTTTTAACATCTGGAGCTGAGACATTAACCTATTCCATATGTGCCTCAGACCGCAAATAAAGACACAATCTCGGAAAACATAACCCCAAGTGTTTCCTTTAAAGCTCGATGCAAATGATATCTTTCTCACCTTTCTACACATTCCTTGACAACAGCAAAATTTCCATCTCCTATTGTCCTTCCGACTTTATATCGTTCTGTTATTGTGGCTGGAATCTGGAAGCCTTCCTCCGACACTTCTGAAAGAATCATTAGTATGTTTTTATTGGTAGAAAAGGGAACACAGATGTAGTGCATAGGAGACGTTTAGAAGTATCATCTAATAGACCGGCACGGATTCAGAATCAATATATCATTTTCTGGACTGGGAGGCCAGTGTCCCACCCCAGCCCCTTGCTGACATTGTATAATCAACTGTTTCTACTAAAACAAATGATCAACTAAAAGGAAAGTAAAGTCTATGGGGTCCATTCCCACCTATGTAAGACCAGCTAATGCTTCTGCTGAAGCGGGTTGTCTGAGGAGGAAGTTTTGCTTTTCATTTCATGCCAACTTGATCAATAGCACTTATGAATACCCATGGTGTTCAGAGACATGATATTCCTAGGTAGGGAGGAAAATGCAGTTTGTAAGGGACTCTGGACCGCTTGACACTGTACAAGCATGAAAAATGCCTGCTGTTTGGACACTTAGCTTTACTACATCCTGAAATAGAGATCTCCGTAAAATTCCTTATGTTAGAACTAAGCACTGATCACCGCCCCTCCCCAGTATCAATGAGCAGATTTTGGACAAATGTTCTCACCAGCAACCTGCGTAGCAGATGTTGAGTTAAAACTGCAGTATCTATTATGTCTGCGAACAGAACAGTTTTGTAGTTTCAATTATGTTAGTGCCACTAACACAACGCATTTTCCCCCTTAAAATGCATTTTGAAATATTTTACAAATGCCTAATAATGCTTTAAATATCTAAGGTCATAAAACTAAATAAGCCACACTTAGGTCACATAAATATAGTGGATAACCTTTAACATCTTAGGGGTATAAAAAGCCTTTTATAGCCGGGCTCTAAAATTTACATGCTTTAAAGTTATAAATCCTGGCTTCTCCCTCAGGCAACCTGAATACAAAATGTGGTGGAAGCCTAGTGCGCTTTCTAAATGTGTTCCTTTTCTGACCTTTAATCACAAACCGAGACTAAACATTTCTTCTCAAGATAAAATTAAAACCTTAGGTGGCAAAAGGGCTTTCTGGGCGATTTTCGTGTTCTCATTGAGTTTAGTCTGCAGGGCTGGAGAATGGTCAATAGAAGCTCACAACCGGCAGGCATCTTTCATAGGACCTTTACTTACTCTGTTTTTGCGATCATCTCCACCCTGCACCCCTCTGGATGCTAGAGTGGATGGGATTTCTGGAAAGTATTGTACAAATGTAGGACATTTGCTGCTACTGCTTTTGTCCTTGGCATTTTCAACCTCTTCACCTCTTTAAAGGTGACATTTTACTTTTAACCCACTAGAAGCCATCTCAGAGGTCTCTGAAGAAAGAGAGCTGGAGCCTTTCCTCCACTCCCTGCCCTATCTCACCCCAAAGAAGCCGTCATTTTGCCTCCGTCTGAAAGATGCAGCCTAGGGATTTTTGTCTGGCCTACGGTTATTAAAGGAGATGGTTGGAGAAGTTTCAAAGCCAGTGTAAAGCACCGGAATTTACGAAACATTTCTCGGATGACACGGTCTTAAGGCTCTTTCCTGCACGGATAATGAAAGTAACCATCCTTGTCTGTTGGAGGCAAGTCCGGTTTCAGATGGGAAATGGAAGGAGATGCTTTTATGTATCCATGAAGGGACACCCATCTGGAGCACATGGCTTGGTTTTTTTCCCCCTGACTATTTAAAAATGTATCTTTTAGGCCTCTGATTAAGAAGACTTAGCCACGGGCTTAGTCAAGGACCATTTTGTTTCATTAAGTAAATAAAACACATTGGAACAAAAGAAGAGTTCTGGATGGCTGAATTTCATCCTTCTGGAAATACCAAAAAAGTCTGATATTGCATGGTAGTCAGGAAATAATCCTTGGGTCAGTCATGTATCGCATGTAACATAATGAAGTGTTTCCCCCAAGTGGGACTTTACTGGAAAATTAAATCCTATCCCTTCAAACAAATAAGGGGTACTGGTTCTCTTAACAGTGGCTTGACTGTATCAGTTTTATACCTGAGTTCCTAAATACTTTCCCATAATTTATTTCAGCCTGATAATAACCTCCAGGGAGGAAACAAGCATGTATTAGGACACAATCTCCATTTCATAGAAGAAAAACTAAGATGCAGAGGGCAGGAAAGGCTCATCCAAAACAGTTCAGGAGTTAGCAGGAAACACCCATTCCACAACCCGAGTCACGTGACCACTTTCTAAAGTGAATTTGCTGGAGGTCCAAAGAATATTTTTGCCATTTGCCATCAATTCAGTCTTTTTGTAAAGCCAGATGTTCGCTTTTGACTTTACTGAAGTCTGAGTGCCTCTGCAGGGCTATCTCAGTCAAAGAGTAAACATGTCTCTCTTGTTATAGAAGTGCTCTGAATTTGGAAAACAAAGGCAACAGTTGGCCCCTTTTATTTGCAAGGAGGGCAAGAGCTGGCCTTCTAAGAATGCTTCTGCCTTTGGAGGGTGGGAAAGGGCTCCACATTTGGCTGACTCCCTCTTCCCAGCCCCGAGAGCAGATACCACCCCTGGTGAGAGAAATGTTAGGTCCTACCCTCTTGCAATGACCCTGAGCTGCTTCAGGGTCATTCTGCTGGAGAAATGTCAGTTTTCTGGACTAAACTTAGCCAACCCATTCCCCGTCCGGATACAAGCCACACCTTGTCCTCAGGCACCACATCCTAAGCTTACCACCTTCTCCGGGCCCGTCGTTCTCGTCCATCGAGCTGCATACTTTGGTGGACGCAAGTGAAGTGGAGGAGCCGCCATGCTGAGAGCTCTGGAGGAAAACGGAAACAGAGAATAGAAGCTGTCGGTCCTGCCCCATGTCTCCAGGTGCTGTGCCCAGCCCAGAAGCTCGGGCAGCAACTGCGCCCACTGCCACGGAGGGGACTGGTCTCTACGCCCAGGAAGGGCGGTGCTCGGACCACTCAACCGGGACTACTGCTCCCCACCAGCTTCTTAACCAACGATGGGTGGTGTTAACTGTGCCAGGCTCATCCTTGTCGATTCGGATGTTCCATGTCTTTCATTCCATTTCCTCAAAATTAGCATCCTTTTGCTCACTGTTTAGGTTTGCCAGATTTGAGGTGTCTCACCTCACTCTTCCGTAGTCTATCTGCAAACAGGCTTCTTACAAGTGCTCACTCTGATCTTTTTTTTAATTCTTACCATAGAAAAATTTTTTCTTCAGTTTTATTTTTATGGAATATCCTTTTAAAAAAATATTCAGCTTTGCCACATCCTTGGGGAAAGATTAAAGAGTAGGTTTGTTAATTCCGCTTTGTGATAAAGACATAAGCACTAAGAAAGTTTTGACATGTTAAATGTTATGTAACAAGAAACATTTACTTATTATAATTACTTTTCTTCCTGAGGCAAAGATGAAACTAAAAGCCTAAGCCTTGTGATTCAAATTCTGGGTGTATTTGGACTCAAGATTCCTGACAGCAAACAGGGTAACGACTATATTATAAAGCTCAGTGTGTGTGTGCTAAGTCGCTTCAATCGTGTGTGACTCTTTGCGACCCCATGGACGGTAGCCCACCAGGCTCCTCTGTCCATGGGATTCTCCAGGCAAGAACACTGGAGTGGGCTGCTATGCCCTCTTACAGGGTATAAAGCTCTGAGGACAAAACAATACTAAATATTTAATACTGGGATCAGCTACGAGGCAGTATTTTAATAATGAATCTTTCCATCTCTGCATCTATTCCTTGAGATAACAATGTGCACATATCGATGCTGTTTCTAAGTAATGAACACAGCTTGTCCTAAAAGAGCCTCCTTCTGTTTGCCTGGGTTTATCCACTTGGTTGGCCTGATGGGAGCCAGGAGGCGGTGAGGGGGCGGCATTGGCTCGGGGTGCCGGCTGTCTGTGGAGCAGAGAGAAGGGAGAGAGAATCTGTAGCTGAATTAATAATGAAGTGGTGAGAAGCAATGTTGACCTACTTTTCCTCTGCTTACCTGTCTCCCTTCAACCTCCTCCCCATGCCCTCCAGCCTTAAGTGTGCACAAAGCGGGAAGGAAGAGTTTCACATACAGTCATTGTGCCCAACAGCACCTTGCATGGCAAATTCAGAGACTTTAGTTTTCACCCAAAGGATGAATATAACTTGGCAAATGCTACTTCAGTCACTGCGGGGCCATTTAGGTCAACTGCACAGCATTCCCCGGGGTGTGTTAAGATGACCATGTTCCATGGGACAAGTTCATCAAAGCTGACAGCTGCCATAATGGGGACAAAAGTTAAACTCACAGCCGTGACACATCTGCTTCCTCATAAGACTTTCTGGAAGTTTGGTGGTTAGTCTAGCAGTTTTGTGATTATTCTAGAGTTTGGTGGTAGTCTGTGTCGTGTGCTCTTTATTTTCCAGGATCGTAAGAATCCCCCATCCATCAGCCTAGCCTGGTGACTCGAGCTGTTTCCATCCTCTCTCACTCAACCTCCCCTTGTGGCCAGCAGCGCCCACTCGTCCTCTGTCAGGTCAGAAAAAGGGATTCAGACTGAGGCCCTGTCAGATGGCTCTGACACTAACTGTAGCCACAGCCAACTCTCTCCAAGGCACTGTGAATGTATGAGCCTCTGAGCCTGCTCTTTTATGAATGTCTGCTTGTGAAAACCTTGTATTTATAGTATTAGAATAGGAGGTTGAAACAAGGCAGATTTACAAGGTGAAGGTCTGGAGAAAAGAAACATTAGTGCTACCACATTTGAGGGGAAGGTGTGTGTTTTCCAGAACAGGGAGACCTTTTATCCCTGGGGTCACTGCTTTTGCTGTAGACATAATCCTGTTCCAAGTAGAAAAACAGTAAGGAAATGTTTACAATGTAGACTTTCTCTTCTGAGCCTTTCAATCCTTGAATTTCTTCCAGCAGCATCACAAATGGTGTTTAATAATGCAGACACATTGTGGTTTGGGGTGGCAGGTGCTGTCCCATCATATGGTGTTTTAGAATACAAAGACACATTCTTTCAGAATCAAGCATTCAAATTAATAGACTAGTAGCGTACTTCCTAGCAAAGATGCCTACAACTTATGGACTCGATTCCAGAATCTTGTTCTTTTAATAAGAACACCAGACACTCAACACAGAACACTCCCCCAAATAATATGAAAGCATTCTTTTAAACTGTAGTGTTTAATAAACTTGCTGGATATTATTCACTAAACTGCCTTATCAACTAATGAATTACATTTTCAACAATGCCACCAATTGTCTGATGCCCTGAACGCTTGCTACAGTGCCAGCTGTGTTTTTCTCTGCCTTATGAACAAAACTCCTCAAGTTTTTAGGCTCTAGTTTAAAAAAAAAAAAAAAAAGTAGGGTTAACACAAGTCTGCTTATGCTTAAAATGCTTATTTTCCACTTTACTTTTCAAAATGTACTCCAGGTCATTTCAAGTTTCATGCTATCTGAAGGTAACAAACAATTGTAAGAGAACATTTAATTACAAATACGGTGCTCTAAAAATGGAAAGTTCTCATTTCATTCATTATGCTCAAATACAGTAAAATAAATGTATTCAATTTCTCATTACTTCTGCTTTTCCTCAAAGAAGTAAAGTGGTTACACATTATACACTTTTCCAAAACAATAACCATTCATGGATTCAAAGAATTGCAGGAACTGAAATGGACCTTAAATATTACCTCTTCTATCGTACTTCCATTGAGAGACCAAATGCCCACTATATAAATCCCAGCCACAGGGTCAAACGGCCTCTGTGCAAACAGCTCCGGTACTGAACCCGTTGTTTCCTGAGGCAGCCCGCTAACTGTTAATAAGGTGGGTCAGGTTCCAATGATGCCCCTTTCCACTTTCCATTTGTCATTCTAATCTCTCGCCTCTGGAGCCACCCAGTACAGTGCATTTCCCAATAGGACACAGCTTCCAAAATTTGCAAAGAGCCACTGGACCCCTTCTGTGTCTTATCTTTTTCAATTTCAGTTAATCCTAGTCTCTCTGGTTATTTGTCGTAAGACAGGACCCCATGACCTTTTGATCCTTCATTTGTCAATATCTCTGGTTAATGCTTGTGCTCAAAGCAAATGAAATATTCTAGGTGTGCCCTGACCAACACAGAACAGAGAAGGGTAGTGTTTTCTTCTTTGTGAATAGAATACCAATGCACTTTAAGATCGTATCGGCTTATAGGTAACAATATAACTTTTAAGCCTATACGGTGTCAGATCTCCATATTCTGTATTTGAGAGGTTAGTATTTTGGGTTGAGTCTAAGACTTCTCAATTATTCATGTTAATGTCAAATTTATTACATTCCTATCCTTCCAGCCTGTTATCTTCTGGATTCTCACTTTATTACCTAACATATTGCACTCTCTCAGTTGAAGCCATTCAGTAATCATCATGGCCCTCATGTACCCTCGTCACTACTCCTAAATATACTACCTTAGACAGACTGTGAACATTTTGATTATTGCCTTAAGTCTAATTGAAGGATTTTGAACCTAATACAGGGGAAATGTGTAGTTCGTGTTCTTTAGAATTAACCCAATGAGATGAATCAGTCTTTATTTATGACCTACATAGAGCTGAAGAGTCCACTTATATTTTGCCATGCTTATAAATGAAATAAATTTATTAATTTTTTTCAGAGAACATAAACCATTTCACAGTATACATGATCATAAGATTTTGTGTTTGCTTCAGTCAGTTTGCTAATTCCAAGGCATATGGTATACAGTAAAAACATAGTTATTTTAGAATTTAATACAATTAGCTGCTCTAAGAGATACTGTGACATTTGAAATTTCATCACCTCGAAGCGGATTTAATGGGAACCAGGTGGACAGGTTGCTGGCACCTGGATGCTTTTATGGCACACCTTCATAAAAGCACTGCCCTAAGTAAGAACACATCCTAAGTGTAGCTCTTTAGCTTGGGATCATATAACAGATGGAGAACATGTCACACTTTTTGAAGTAAGTGAGAAAGCTGACATAACAGTTCTAACCACATTTTACCAAGATGTATCTGATGACTATGTGATAAAAAAGTTCATTTCAAATATAAATGGTCTGAGTTACTCCTGCCATTTGTATTCATATTATTGGTGTTACTCAGCTAGGGTCCACACCAAATAAAGATTACAGAAATATCCAATCTATCTGACTGATGTAAGCAAGGGAGAAAAATTTCACAAGATAACTTTAGCTCTATCTTGATAATTGTATTATTTCCATTTCACATTTTGTCTGGGTGTATGGTTATTACTTTGGCAATCTTTTTTTTTTTGGAAAATGGCAATATAAGAATTTAAACATCAACTGGATCAATTTTATAAAGGAAACACAACCAACAAATAGTTAACAAACTCTTATAATTGTCTTGGTGATCCTGACTTGAGGTCTGTAGAATCTCTAAAGATGACCTTATGTGCAACATTAATTCATAATCTTGGTGTAGAGAGCTTGAGACTCAAGGGACTGTGTGTGCATACAGAAAAATCATACATTTACTTTGCAAGTGGGTAAAGAACAATAAGCTGATGACATCAACATGCAATAATTAATAAGGCTCTATTACTTGAAACAAGGCACAAAAGAAATTTCTTTTCCCAAATTCCTTTGTCTGCTTCTCCATGGTATGTTTAAACCTAACATTTATGGTACAGGCAACCATGTGCATAACTCAGAATGAACAGTGAAACATATAAAAGCTTATCATAAAGTTTTTAACAGACTATAGAACTGGTATTCATGAAATTGGTTTACTTAGAGGAAGAGAAAAAGAAAATGAGAATATTGGCATTAAACCCAGGATAGCGAAACCACGGGAGCCAAGATATCAAAAGTAAATGTATTTAGTTATGACTCTCGGGCAGTCTGCTCTGCCTCCACTGTTTGGCTGCTAGTCATCATGCTCACTTAAAGCCAGGATCTATACACTCCAAATCTCAACCATTTGTCTTGGCTGGCACCAGGTCTCCTCTTAGAAGGGGCACTCTGTGAGATCATCATTTGAGGGGGCACCAAGAAGCCATCTAGTTTATACCCTCTCAATAAAATAATTCCCTCCATGATTCACTCCTCATTTTGGATTCCCTGCCTGTAAAGAAGGAAGCTAGCCACTACTTTTTCAGGCACGTGCTCCATTTTATTTTAAACTCTATATTCAGAAAGTAAAGCACAATTTGGAATTTTATTCATTTGTAAAGTGAAAGTGGGACTTCCCTAGCGGTTCAGATGGTAAAGCGTCTGCCTACAAAGTGGGAGACCCGAGTTTGATCCTTGGGTCGGGAAGATCCTCTGGAGAAGGCAATGGCACCCCACTCCAGTACTCTTGCCTGGAAAATCCCATGGACGGAGGAGCCTGGTAGGCTACAGTCTATGGGGTCACAAAGAGTTGGACACGACTGAGTGACTTCACTTTCACTTTCAAACAAACATTCCTTCCAGTTTACCAATTACTGCCTTCAGCATCGACTATATCTGGTGTCCATGGAAATAATCAAGAAAACCAATTAAAGCAAATTATACTTTAAAAGTTAAAATGAATCTAGTAGTATGTTAGATTTAAAACTTATATAGAATTTCAGACTTCTATAATAATTTTAATGTAAATTACTTTTTCCAACTAGGCTAATAGCATATCATATTATGAATGAAATAGATTATTGGTTTTAATTCTGTATTAAAGTTGGGTAATCAAGTATTTTATTATTTATTTATTATAGTTATTTAACTTTTATATTATATAAATATATAATAAAACATTACATATTTATTTATAATATATAATATCATTTGGTGCTTTTAAAATAACTTTCACACACAAATGTACCTATATACACATACACATTATTCCCCCTGCAAATTAGGCAACCTTGGGAAAAATGCTTTCATGCCTAGGAGAAAGTATATTTAAAACTTTTTTCTTTTTTCAAGAGAAACAGTTGCCAATTTGTTTGATATATTCACTCTTAAGGCAAACCTGAGAGGAAAGGAATGATTTTACTATAACCAAGTAAAACAGAGTTCTTTGCCAGATAGTCTTATTTCACTGTTACTGTCAGTATTTGATACTTTGGATTTCATGCGATGTCATTTTGCAGTATCTTAAGTCTCACCTACTGATGCTAATCATAATTACGTCACAAAACACCGTAAATATGATAATGAAGGGAAACGTTACTCTACACCATCATTTCACTTTCAGTGTCTACTTACCAAATTTTCTGAAAGAAAGTCGCTGAACAACATAGGCAGTTTTTCCTGTTTATTGTATAGTTATTCTAAGGGGTAAGCGTAACAACATTAACTTTGAGAGGAATAACATGGTCCAGTGGGAAACACAAAGTACAGCATTTTACAATGAAACCACAGCACAGTGATGCAGTGTTCAAAACCGGGTAGTTCAATGAAACATTTCAGCATTTCACTCTATAAACCCTGCTGATGGCCTCAACTGACGGATTTTTAAACCTGTTGCTGTTTAAAACATTTTAACACCAAATGTTCTTTTTTAAGAGAATACATATCCAGGCAACTCAAAATTTAAGCAGGAAATATATCAACCTCTTTATAAAAATCTTATCCAAATTTGCAACATTCATAGTATATTTTGAAGTTAAATGTCCTGAGAATAAACTTTATTCCTTGCTTGTTGATGAATATAAACTCAAAGAAAAATCACAAGAAAATTAAATTTCTTAGTTCTTTGTCTGTGACCTTTCAGATACCTTCTACCCTAGCTTCAAAACCATTTTGTGGCCATATATAATATAAACACCCATGTATTACATGCATCATTTATACTATCTTGGAATTTATCCATCATCTTTACTAAAACGAACCACATTTTAAAGACACTATATATCATGCACCCTGAAAAATTATAGCTAGGGCCTCAGATTTCCTATCTTTTCCACATGCGTTACAGGTACAAAATTACAAGTATTTTTCATCTGACAGTATAACAAACTGCATCAGGCAACTGGTATATTGAATTCAATATATCTCTAATTTTCACAGTACTCTTCTGTGGGATACTGTTGTTACTGACATGCACAACTAGAGATGCTAATCAGGCTAATGCAAATATGCATAAATAGACAACGTATGCATATATAGTATATTCACTCAGTTAACAGTTTCTGGTGTGTATATATTTATACAGATATATACACACATGGCAAGTATAGTGAGGTTACTACTGAAAATACATTAACAGTTTTGAATCATGTTTGAAAGAACCTGCCTTATAGGTTATCTGGCTCTGTTATGAAACTTAGTTCAAATCAAATATAGTTTGGATTTTCTTCTATTCATGTTTCATTACAATACCCAGCTACTCACAACCCTATAAATCAGCTTTTTTAACGAATATTGATTGACAATTGCCACATATCATACACATTAGAGAAACATCAGTGATAGTATAGAATCACTTTAATAGTTGACTATCAAGTCACAACAATATAAGTATTAATGAATGCTTATATTAATAGTTAATAAAACACTGAATTTGTCTGAATTTGAAATTTTTTGTTTGTTTATCTGGTTTCCAAATTGTTTAAATCAGTACATCTGCCTATTATTTGGAACCATTTTTCCAAGCTAGTTTAGCAAACTACCTTTGAACTTAAACATGCCCCAATTAATATGTCATGTGTAATGATTTATGACACAAAGGTTTTACATACAATTCCACAAGAGCCAGTAACTTACAAGGCTGTGTCACAAATACCATACTTTCCTATTCATGGTCTATGCAATACTTACATAATACTTACATAAGCACACCCATATACACACTGACCCTTGCAAATTTATATGAATGCCTACACACCTGAGTAGATGTATGCCACATATGAAAAATTTAGTAGTTCAATAGCTAAAATGTATGGAATTATTTTTCAAGGATATTATTCTATATATTAATTTATTTAAGAAATGTGGTTTTTAGATTTCATTGTTTTTAAATAAAAAAAAAAAATCACGTATAGATTTACACTGGATATAACCAAAACCTCTGCTGGTTAACACAGGGAACCCATATGGCAATTGAATACTTGTTCAAAATATTTTTAGAAGATATTTGATTTTTAAAAATATTTAGATGAGCCAATTTAAGAACACAGGGGTGTGTGTAAATGGGTGGACCCGAAACTTCTTAAAAGTCTACGACAGTATGAAAACATGGAAATTTCTGCCCCATCCCACCCCCACCTAATTAATTAAGCAAGACAAAGAAGAAACGAACCATGTGGCTTTCAGAACCAGTCTTTTGAGTTCATAATGAAGTTTATACTTGATAAATGATTAGGATTTGCCTTTCTAAAATGCTAAAAGCAGGAGTATATTTATTACATTGTTCTCTATGATGACTAAAGGAAAAAGAATAAGCGCAAATGAAAAAAAGCATCAAATTGTTACCTAGAGTGCAGTGTCTTCACAGAACATTTCAGGTTTACCATAAGGACAAAAATGCATTGCTTTTCCTGGAGGTCTCTTCTGCCCAGGAGACAATTTAAAAATTCAGTGTCTAATATTCTAAAAAGAATTCTGTAAGTAAGTAAATCTTAAGTGCCTATAAATCATCAATTCAGTTCCACCAAAAAACTGAAAACATCTAGTTTGATGCTAAGGATTTTTTCATATATATATTTCTGTTTTAGTATAATGGAATTATGCTCTGTATAGAAAGAGTTCTCAAAGTCTATAAATGGTGTGCTGTTTCAATCTCTGAGGGATTTTAGTTTCAAAAAGTAAATGATATATATTGCCTCTGAACAGTCCTTTAATAAAAGTCATATGTTCAAAAGATTAAATGCCGTGGAACAGCATTTCCCTCAGAACCGCTTGAATGGAAAGTTGGCCATGATATCTATCGGCAATTAGCACAAGTCCAGTTCCTTTTTGCCGTGTCTAAACAAAGCCCTGGGCTTCATATCAGTTGGCAATATCTGCCACTTACCCAGAACAAATAGCGTTTATTGGACCTTTTTAAGCAGTAGCTGTCCAAAAGATTGACAGTTCAGGGAAGTTAAAATTACTAGAATTTATTTTTGTTCTGGACTATCTGACCCTCACCAGATTTAAGGTAACTGTTTCACTGCTTTCTTTGCGTTTTTGACAGTTCAGTCAAATACATACTAATCTTTTATGGACTCAACTGTATTAAGTAATGCATTTTACGAAGACATAACTAGAACAGACACCAGCACAGGCAACCTCACAGATGTTTACTGTTTCAGCTAAAACAAAGCAGTCTTTTGATCTCAGCAGGAGTCTCTGTTCACAATTTCTATTGGAAACAGTTTTAAAACCTGAAGTCTGGAACAGGTATTATTATGAACTGTTCTTTCAAGATGGAATGGTTTGGCTTGCAGTTCTCAAATAACCTGCCAGAGAAGTGTCTTTCTCTCCAACAGACAGGATAATAAGGCACTAATTATTACAAGGCTAAATTTTCAAATGCTGTTAGGTTGCCTGGATTTTTTAAAAAATATTCTTCTTCTTATGGTTGGAGTATTTTATTCACTTGAAAGTGAGATAGTAGCATATGTAACTATAAACCAGATGGTAAAATTTGATAGTTGAGCAATTTATCAAGGAGATAAATTGATAACATTTAAAACATTATATGACAACTAAATTTCTCTCCATCTTGAATCAAACATTTTGTTTTTAAATTCAATTTTAAAGTAAAATTTTGGGGAAAAAAACAAGTACAAACCTCCAAATGGCATCATTCATTGTGAATTTATCACCTACTGAGATATGTCAAGCCTGTGAAATAGCAAAACCATGCTACACAAGTCTTAAATCGTTAGTGTTTGAACTAGTAAAACTAAATGATCGCTAGGGCATGGCTTAAATACAACAGACCATACACATCAAATTCATTCTTAACATTCAGCTTTAAAAATAAATGTTTTATGTTTAAGCAAAGCTGACTATAATTTTTAAATAGAGGACTAGGAAAGCAGAATTAGTAGGTTAATGCTTAACAATGGGTTATAATCATAGACTTAGTTTAACACAAAGGAGTTTTGCATATGAAAATTTCCAAAACACCAGTAACATCTAGAATGTATTAGAATAGAGATTTGGCTATTTGGGACCTGATTTGTGCAGTACTGTTTAAAAGAATTTTTGCTTTTCAAATTGGTTTTTTGGAAGAAGTCCAGACACATTTTTTTTAGGTCTGTATGTTTAAAAAAAAAAAAAGTTTTCTAACTTCAGCCTGTATACATTTGAAAAATTGCATACATGATTGTAAGGAGGAATTATATAATTTATGGTAATGCCATTAAACAAGTTCTTCACGTTTAATCTATGCTTATGCTGTTTTCAATGAAAGATAAGTATAAAGAGTAAAATTTACTTTTAACAACAAAAATAAAGTTCCTAATGCTTAATGTAAGTCTTCATGAGTTGTATATTTCACACGACAGTTTCTCCTCATATGAGGAGTATGATAAGTAGCTCTGAATACTGTCTAGGAAGAAAAAGAACTCTAATCGAATACTTTTATTAATTTGTAATAAAAGTACTTTAAAAATCGCAATCCAAATTTTAAGAAAACTATATAACTTTAGGAGAAAATGTCTGCTTAGTACCATTTTAACCTGCTTGGCCAGAAAATCTGCACAGAAAGGTGCAGAAAAATTGTATCTACAAGTCTACTTCTGATTAAAAAGAAAACCCCATCCAAAGAAATTATGACTCTGTCTTGCTACACCGTTAGTGTGTTCTGACACTAAGATCGGGCCCATATATGAAATTCATCTAAAGCCAGGTCTGGCACAAAAACCTCACCAACTGAGCCCATTTGTGTTCAATCTCCTCAATCAAATTAATCAAATCTCCTCAATAGGAAAAAAAATAATCTCCTTCAAGAACTAATATGAAATGCCTGGATATTTCCTTTTACATGATTTGGGGTTTATCATTTCAAGGTATGCAAAACTCTTTTGTGTATTTCGCTGTTAGACTTTTGCTTAGGAAACGTGAAACCTTCACCCAACCACAAACCATATACACTGCTCCATTGTCTCTTTTACACTGAGTCTCCTACTGAATCCAAATCATCCGAAGAGAGGGGGCGATACAGGTCCTGTAAGACGAAGGGCGGTACAGATTCGTTTACTTGGGTTTCTTAGGTGCCCTGCGGCTCTCTTAGGAGTGGAGCAACACCGAATGGCCATCCTTGGTTTCTAACGTCATTAGACCTTCTAAAGTCATCACATTCAGATGAGAGGAGAGATCACAGCTGAGAAGCCATCTAAACAGATGCAAAGGATGCTATTTTGCCTTCCCAGCTTGAGCTGCTCATGACCAGCTTTAGCCTTCCTTTGTGTGCAGTTGAGTTCTACAGCTTGAGCTCTGTCAGTGCCCCCCTGCTGCTGAGTGTCAAGGCAATTCTTCCTCAGACACTTCCATCCCATTCTGGGAAGAAGAGGAACATGCTTGCCTCACACAAATATTGACTAGGAGCCCTAGCGGGCATTCAGCAAATTCCGGTCCCATAGCAGCAACCCAAGGGTTGTCATTTGTGTACTGCATACACCCAATAAACACTGCGTTTCAAAACGATATGTGTGGAAGGCAGACAGAATGCGAACTTGACCTCCTCGCTCCCTTCCCAAAGTTCTTCCTGGTTACCCAAAGGCTCACCCATCACCTCCTCTCTTCTTCCCTCCGCCTCCTTCTGCTACAAGATCCTTCTGCTGGTCGCCAGGCAACCAGCTCATATCTGCAGAGAATGTCTAGAATCCTGGCTTCCTTTCTAATTTGAACCACCCACTCCTCACATCATCTGACTGATCAGATAATCTACAAAAGTCAGCCATGTGGGAGTATAATGGGGAGCTTCATTCGACCTACACAATGTAACCCGTTTCTTCCTGATGTATTAAGAAATGAGACCCCAGAAAGTTCATGGGTAGAAGAGATCCTCCAGGATCTGCTTCTGTGACCAAACACTTCTAGACAGCAATTTAAATGACAGTGTTTAGGAAAAATAGGACAGTTACTCGGTACACTGCCATCAGGATTTTCATCAAGAAAAGTATCTGGCATGCAGATTCCTATTGTATAGGACTACTCTAAAATATGGAAGGAGGAAACAAAATGTAATTTTAAGGGAAGGAAAAAAAGCTGATTAAACCATCATAAATGATATAAATAAAAATATAGGTTTTTTTAATTTGTGAAAAAGCAGTCAAATGTCTCAATAATCCTTAAAAAAAAGCAACTTACATTCCTGTGTTTCATAATGAGGTATGAAGTGTGAGTGTGTGAGAGTGTGTGTGTGAGTGTGTGTGTAAGTGTGTGTGTTGGCGAGAGAAGCAGCCAACTCATTTTCCTGGCCATGTTGCTAGGCAACACAGAAGGAAAAATAGAAGTAGCTACTGTTTTCCAATTTGCAATAAAAAGAGTTATATTTATTCTTTGAAGTGTCTTCTTTTAGCACTTGCCATCTTTCACTTATTTCAGTGTTTCCTGCATAGGAGTACAGCCAACCATTTGAGAAGAATATTAACCAAATTTGAAACAGGATCGGTTTTTAGGGATATTCTAGGCTCATTTTAACTGGGAGGGATTATTGATGTAGTTGCCTCCACACCAAGATGAAAGCTCCTCTCACTAAAGCAGCTGGGAATGCTTCCACTCGTTGACATGGTACATGGATGGAGGATGTTCATTTATGGCCTAAATTCAAAAGCCTGGAAACTGAACCATCTCTAAACTATCTCGTGCTCTGCTCACAACATGTGCTTAATAACTGTTTTCAGATGATGATAAACCTTTGTCTCCTTAAAACAAACGGGATTGTTTTTTCCCTCTCAAGTACGGGTCTGGCATTGGTAGCTCAAATGACAAAATGAAGACTCTCCAAGAGGACCATCCCTGATAATCACTTCCCAAGCGCAGCCAGTGTTAATTACATAAGCCACCGGCCACACAGCTGCTCAGAGCTGGATGGAAATTTTCTGCCTCAGTTGGACACAGTCGTAGTGAAGTAGGGAATACAGAGGGAAGCAGCAGCACACTCTAACCTCATTTGCCAACAAATGGACAGCTGTGCCAAGCGTTTTATGTCCCCAAGATGGGAGTCTCCTCCACACAGCCAGCAGGAGAGACGCTCAGGTTGCTGGCAGGGAGTCTCAAACACTCTAATCTAACCTCGACAAGCTAAGCATGAGCTGAATCCTGAATCTAATGTAATTAGTCCAGAGAGAGTTCAATGCCAGGTGTACTCTCCAGAGTATACACTTCAAAAGAGAGACTGTTCTATGCGAGAGGGCCCCATCTGACCTATTGTTTTTTAAATTAGAAGTTTGCTTTTATTTTATTTTTTGGACTTGCTGTGGGGCATACAGGATCTTAGTTCCCCAGCCAGGCATCGAACCCACGCTTTCTGCATCAGGTGCATGGAGTCCTAACCACTGGACCCCCATGCAAAGTCAGCCCCTGTCCTGTTTCTAATGGCTCGCCCCTATAGACAGGGGCCTTGCTGGGGAACGTTCATGAGAAAAGGACCACTCATTATCCCTTCCTCCACGCAACCACGGACATCTGGGAGATTAAATGAATCTGGATCTTTCTTCTTCTAGTAGGTCACTCTGATTCTTATACTTTAAAATGCCAAATTATACTGTGACCAAGAAGAAAGCACAGGTATAGCACTCAGATGGAACTGGAGTAGAATGATGACGTTTTCTATCAGGAAAGAGTCTTTTGTTTTGTTTTTTGACTGGGGCCTGGAGAGGACTGCAGACTTACCTACGATAACACAGCTGTTTAGCAGAGGAGCTGGTGCCCAGCTCCAGGCCTCACTGGACCATCTAAGCAAGGTAGACCTGACATTCAGAGGTTCAGCGGAGCAGGATGATACGACCTGCTATGCTGGCGGGCCAGGCTCCAAAGGGATTAGGGGTTGACTCAAGTCCCCTGCCCACTGCTTCAGAGGGTTTGGGAACACAACCTTGGCAGGAGGCTTGCAAAGGGGTGCTTCCCTCTCGGAGGCAGTGTAAATATATGGAACGAATAAGTCTCATTTTAAAGCACACAGGACAAGAGACCAAATTCAAGAATCCAGGTTTGAGTCCAAAAGTTGTCAAGGAGCCCTCACTTATTAAAATGTTTAGGGAATAGCATCCTCAGAGTTCCCATGCGCACACATCCCTCCCCACCTCGCCTGTGAAATCAGGACACTAAAAGGGCCCCTGCTGCCTCCACGTACCATCTGCCTCCTCCCCATCCCACTACTTTTATTCTTGCCTCGATCCTACTGGAAAGGATAAATCAGGTTGTGAGTGGATCCAAACAGCAGCTCTCCCATCCAGAAAGAAGAGCTAACCCCCAGCCTCTCCCTTAGCAATGGAGAAACTAACACCATTTCCGGTAGCTTTTGACTCTGATCTCCAAACTCAATCAACGTCCATTATTACACATGAAGTTACAAGAAACACACAGGTCGTGATGAAAGAGAAGGTGCTCGGTGTGGGTTTCACTCACAGAAACACAGGTCACACGTACCCACCTGTGCAACACAGACCCTCAGTGGCTCTGGATCACCATCCTCTGCCATAGAGCAAGTCCCGCCAGGGCCCGCCTACCTCTCCAAACCAGGCACTTTCCCTTCCAAGGAAGGCTGGTGACCAGTGATCAGGCCTCCAGTGAAAATCCTTACAGCCCAGGAAGTTTACAAACCAGTGCCATTAAAATCTTTGTGTGTTCCGGACAAAAGGAGAAAGGTGTTTAAAAGTGAAGCAACACCTGTCTTTTCTTCTTGGAATGAAGATCAGGACAATTTTTACTAGGAAACTTAACGTCCCAAGTCCTAGCTAAGAGAAACCAGAGCCAAAACCAGTGATCCACTGTCGGTCACCTCCTGCCCTCACCTGGTTCTTCCTTAGAGACAAGCAGCCCTAACTCGAGAGGGCTGTTTGCTGGCACCGTGCCATGTGCACCAAGATGTGGACAGGTCTTAAACGGGGAGCTCGCTTGTTCTCTTACCCTCTGCTTCCGCAGGCTTCCGGGGCTGGTGGGTGATGGGCTGGGAGACTTGCCCGAGCGTGGAGTAGAGAGCTGACTACCCGGGGTTCCATTAACTGGAAGCACAGAGAATCACAGAGAGAAAAAAAAATGGCTTATTAAAGAATTCTCCTGACAAATCAGCTTCACAGAGCAACAAACAATTAAAGAGGGACATTTGCTAAAATTCCAGACACCTTTTTATCTACAGTCCTGAACACTAGCTTCAGGGAGAAACCTTCTTCAGAAATTCACTTGTTTTGTAAATCCTGTGTTAAATATAGCAGCAGGTTACATAGAAAAAAAAAAGTACTTTGCACAACTTTTCTGATGATTTATTAATGATGCTTTTAACTGTGCCCAGAGATCTTAGGCATGTGGTTCTGAGACATTTTTCAATGGAATTCATGCTTAATTCTTTAGTTTAGCTTCCTAGTACAAGCCAGTGGGAGTAAGTATTAGCACAGCTCATAAGCGATATTTCCAGTGACTTGTGAAAGCAGACGGCTGTCTTTTTAAGAGCTAAGAACTCAATTCTAGTTAAGTTTCTGCATCCACTTGTGCCCTGTACCTCCCCCAGCCTAACTTGGAAGGACCTGACTCCAGCAGGACGAAGTAACTAGCACAGACATCAGAAACTCCTCACAGTTAGTTTGTCCTGCTGTTGAAGATAAAACTGTTTTTGTTTTTTTTTCTTTTAAATAGGTTTAAATCACCAGAATCAACCTGTCTCTCAAGACCGCTACACATTATCCCTAGACTGAGTCAAAGTCACAGAACTCAAGTCAGTCAGCCTTTTCTCTTTGTAGCAGTCCCTCTAAGAACTGACAAGACGCTTAAAGACGTGACTCTACAGAGATGTACCGAGTCGCCACTACTCTGCCTATAAAAATGTCAACTTTTCTTTTGTTACATGTTTTACATCCACAGCCAAGGAAGTCGGGTTAGCAGTGAGACACACACATTCTCCAGGGTGCAACATAAACATTTTTCATGAGGGAGAGAGCGATCATGCATTTAACTTACCTTCTATGAGTTCTAACATGGACACAGTCTCAGTGTCTAACCTGACAAGAGCAAGAGGCGAAATCCCTTCCCAGCACTAAACCCAGCACCGCGGAGGGAGGAGGGAAGCGGCTGGATTAGTTAAGGATGGCTAAGGCTGCTCCCAGAGCAGGCTGAATGAGATGCAGGATTCATCAGCAGATGCCTTTCCTGCGTAAGGCTGACGTCTTCCAGGCAGCAGTGGGAGGGAGGTGCGGGTTCTGTCTTAGGCTACATCAAAGGTGTCAATTAAGCCTCATGCCAACGCGGAACCACCACAACCCCCACCGCACCACGGACTCCCGGAAGCCGAGTCCTTTCAGGGTGCTCCACACTGAATCATAACCAAGCGCCTCTGGGGGCAAGAGCCCTAGTGACTCATATGAAAATCAAAATGACAAGACCTCTTCCGAAGCCTGGTGACTCTCCGGGAACAAGGGGTAATAAGTCCACCCTCAGAAAATTCAGTGGCGAGGTCCATGTTTATTGATTTTTCACACACAATGTTTGCACCAAACCTCAGGGCCCATGCATGTGGGAAGTTCCTTGTTTTGTCATCTTCTCCAAAGACCTTTAACAAATGTCACAGCACTCACGCTGTACTAATTTTGTTTTGCCTTTGAAATTTATTTGGTGACTCCATCTAAAACACACGCAACCACACACTTCTCTCTTTTTTTTTTTTTACAGATTGAAGTAGGCAGCACCAAGAATGCTTTGATGCGTGTGCCTTCTCTGGTCCTGTCTTTGTTGAATGAGTCTGCTGCCTAGGGTGACTCTAACAGGAAGGGGTCTGAAACAGGCAAGGACTCAGGAACTGTGGGCAGAGGCAGAATCTACAGCTAATAAGGCAGGCGTTCCCTTAGGGTTGACTGGAAAACAGGCTCTGGGAATATCATCTTTGCCCACATTCTAGATCACTTTACATCTTTACATCACCCCTACGCAGACTGGGAAAAAAATGAGCAAATGGGAAAGCAAAGACAGTACTCACATTTTTTACTTTTGGGACTCTAATCTCAGCCAGTGGAACATTAAAAAAAAAATAAAAGATAAAGTGCATGCCCAGTAAAACTGTTTTAGGAATAGTCAGCTTAAAACAGCAGAATAAAACAACAAAAAGTTTGCATCTACTAAGTACTCACTATGCATGCATCTCAGCGTATCAAAGATTTACTTTCCATGGACTAGTTAACACACTTAAACCTTTTATATGCTGCTGCTGCTAAGTCGCTTCAGTTGTGTCCAACTCTGTGCGACCCCATAGACGGCAGCCCACCAGGCTCCCCCGTCCCTGGGATTCTCCAGGCAAGAACACTGGAGTGGGTTGCCATTTCCTTCTCCAAAGCGTGAAAGTGAAAAGTGAAAGTGAAGTCGCTCAGTCGTGTCTGACTCTTAGCAACCCCATGGACTGCAGCCCACCAGGCTCCTCCGTCCATGGGATTTTCCAGGCAAGAGTACTGGAGTGGGGTGCCATTGCCTTATACACATATACGTACATAGGGGGCTTCCCAGGTGGCTCAGTGGTAAAGAATCCACCTGCCAATGTAGGATGGCATCCATCTGTGAGTTGGGATGATCCCCTGGAGGAGGGCACAGCAACCCACTCCAGTATTCTTGCCTGGGAAATCCATGGACAGAGGAGCCCACTGGGGTCCATGGGGTCACACAGAGCTGGACACCACTGAGCAACTGAGCATGCATGCACCTACTGTCTATTTGTGCACGTGCACACACACACACACACACACAGTATTATCTCACTGAACTCTCAGGGTAACTCTGTGAGGCAAGCAGCATTATTTTACAGATGTGGAGGCATAAAGATGATAACTTGCCCAGTGAATACAGAGTGGAACTGAAATCTGTGTACTCTTTACCCCCACCTTCCCCTACAACACCAGCCTTCTAACCTGAAGGAAAACTACACAACTCAACTCAAAATCACAACAAAGTATTCTGAGAGGGGGAGCACTGGGGGTTGCTCTTGACCCCCAGTCACCTATGGGGTCAAGACTAGCCTACAACCTATGCAGAGAGGGTAGCAGGTAGCGAAGTCAGATCCCAAGTGTTAGTAGCAGTTGGCCAGGTAAGTAAGGTAAGCCTTGCTCCAAGGCAAGAGGACCACCGCTTCATGGCTGGACATGGAGGAGGCACTTTGAAGGGACCTCAGCAGGTGAGCATAGCAGCAAGTGGAGTCGGAAGGAAGGACCTTATGAATGCCGATGGAGGAGGTGGCAGGGGTCACATAATGCAGGGTTTTGAAATTCAAGTTAAGGAGTCTGGTTTTTATCCAAAGCACCATGAGAAGCTATTGAATGATTTTAAGCTGGAACCCAGGGGATCAGATCTGCATTTTAAAAAGCTCTGAAGAGCTCTTAAGCTGTCAAGAATGGATGAGAGGGGAATAGTAATGGAAACAGGACATCCCTTAGACAAATGTCCAAGAGGGAGAAACTGGGGCACATTTAAGGGTCTTGTGGTCAAAGAGATGGGGTGGCTCTATCTTGGGAAGTGCAGTGGAGGTGGAGGGAAAAAGAAACATTTCAGAGAGATTTAAAAACTAAAAGCAATAGGACATGGTAATCAATTGGTAAAAAGGATTAAGGCTAGAAGATCAAAGTGAAAGTCCCTCAGTCATGTCCAACTCTTTCGACCCCATGGACTTAGCCTGCCGGGCTCCTCTGTCCATGGAGTTCTCCAAGGCAAGTCTCCTGGAGTGGGTAGCCATTCACATCTCTAGGGGATCTTCCCAACCCAGGCATCGAATCCAGGTCTCCAGTCTGCAGGCGGATTTTTTATTGTCTGAGCCACCAGGGAAGAGACTTAAGACTCAACATTAAAAAAAAACTAAGATCATGGCCTCTGATCCATCACTTCATGGCAAATAGAAGGGGAAGAAGTGGAAGCAGTGACAAATTTTATTTTTGGGGGCTCCCAAATCACTGCTGACAGTGATTGGAGTTATGAAATTAAAAGACGCTCCTTGGAAGAAAAGCTATGACAAACCTAGCCAGCATATTAAAGAGCAGAGACATCACTTTGCTGACAGAGGTCCATATTAGCCAAAGCTATTTGTTTTCCCAGTAGTCATGTGCGGATGTGAGAGCTGGACCAGAAAGAAGGCTGAGTGCCAAAGAATTGATGTTTTTGAACTGTAGTGCTGGAGAAGACTCTTGAGAGTCCCTTGGACAGCAAGAAGATCAAACCAGTCCATCCTAAAGGAAATCATCCCTGAATATTCATTGGAAGGACTGATGCTGAAGCTGAAGCTCTAATACTTTGGCCACCTGACGCGAAGAGCTGACTCACTGGAAAGACCCTGATGCTGGGAAAGATTGAGGGCAGGAGGAGAAGGCAGCGGCAGAGGATGAGATGGTTAGATAGCATCACCAACTCAATGTACATGAATTTGAGCAAACTTCAGGAGATAGTAAAGGACAAGAGAGTGTCCAGTGTGTGCAACCCAGTGTGCTGCAGTCCATGGGGTTGCAAAGAGTTGGACAAGACTTAGAGACTGAACAACAAGGCTAAAAGAAGAGTTTGGACATACTGAACTGAAGCATCATTGTCTGTATCTTGATATACATGGCTGGCATAAAAAAGAAAAAAAGAAAAAATTTGCATTGCAAATTGGTGTCATTTTTGCAGTTTGCTATGAGGAAACTGAGGTTCGAGAGGTAACTTGTGGAAAGACAAGCAGCTGGAAGGTGAGAGAGCTAGAAATGAGTCTCATTCAGTCTTACTCAAAGAGCTGCACACTCTTCCCATGAGTGGCCTCATCAGAACACGTCCAGGCCTATCACTCTGTCTGTGGAGCTGAGGATGTAGAGGCTTCTCTCTCACTGGGGCACTCGGATCCTTTATTTATAGCCACTGGGCTCACGGCTTCTACTTGTCTTGCCATCTCTCAGAAGAAATGAAGTTCAAGTACCAAACAAGTCATTGACAGTCAAACATTTTTGGAACACAATCTGCTTGTAAGTTGGGAATGACCTGTGTTGTTAAGGTCAGAGTTCTGTAGAGACTTTTCCTCTTGGCCACTTAAAAGCACCATCAACTTCTTAAACTGGTTCTTGACCTCCAGAAAACATCATACTTCTCATCCTACTGGGATAAGTAATTTTGTTTCATAAGTAAGGTTGACACATGCATTGAGTCCCATTGTTTTTTAATCCTGTACTACCAGAAATCCCTGAGTGCCAATAAAAAAGGGTTTTCTCACTTATTTAACAGAACTTATTAAGTCAACTAACAAATGGTATTGCAGAGGCCTTTATTAAACAATTCTTTATTTTGAATGGGAAAAATCCAACTTCACATGGTTGTTTCTAAATGGCCAAGCAGGCCCAACAATTAGTTATTTCAGTTGGAAGTCACTAACATCTGAATTACTAAAGGACCCATCAGATCCACTGCCTTAGATCCAGCTCTGGTTTCCTTTGCTCACATCTGTCTGGATACAATTTAAATGCTGTATGCTTTGTTCTGATTTTTACCTCCTGAATGAGAAGTGCTTAACTCTAGGCTGGATTTTTCTCATATTCTGTGATGATCAATTTCATAACTAGCCATCAAAGATCTGTAGAAGAAATCTATGGGGCTGATTTCTACCATCTCCAGTCCATCCCCTCTCGGGGACACCGGAGCCTCGCAGGAACACAGCAGCCTGAACTGGACACAGACCATGGCTCCTCGGAAAGAGCCCACCTCACCGCTTCATTATCAAAGATGGATGATCCTCCTCCCCTCACTGGAGCCATGAATTCAGGATGCTATGATCCACCATTCAGTACATGCAGCTTTCACTCAACACATGCCTGACTCTAATGGTCCCTGTTCTCCCAAAACTTACAATTGAATATGAAAGTTACCAAAAAAAAAAAAATCTAGAATCAGGAAATACTTGGCTTACTTGTTCAAATTCATTGCTCCTTTTAAATGACTTTAAACTCATGTGTGTTTGAATTTAGCAAACCCTTTGTAAACTTAAAGGATTTTCCCCCTCTACTGTTTCATTAGTAAAAGGCTCAGACAGCAAGTGAAAACCAAATGCTTGAATGTCTCATACTGGTCTGGAAGCTACAGCAGTCTCCATGCAAGACCATCTCATTACAAGGTGACTAACCTTTTGGACGTGAAAAGCTATCTTGCTGTTTCTCTATCTTCTTTTTGAACTAAGGTGGCTCATTTATTAGTAATTATGCCGCTGCACTGGCAGGCACGGGAGGAGGGAACGTGTTTGCATGCATGTGAGTCCATCTATCCGTCTGTGTGTTCAGGGGGTGGTGATTCAGGCAGGCTTCCCGGGAGATCTGGCTGCCTGCCTTAGACTTTCCCTCACTCCCTGATCATGGAGGAGGCTGTAGATACTCTAAAATATGTTTTCCCAGCCCTTGTCCATTGCCTGCCACATTATCGAGAAAGAAAAAAAGAAGAAAAAGCAGATGGAGTCAACCTAGGCAAAGACAAAACAGACAAGTGTCTGATGGGTGGGAGAACTCTTGAGAAAAATGCTTTTTCCTCATTTCATCTTCATAGGTGCTGACTTCATAGATGAATTGGAACCCTGATTTCTCCATCCGTCTGCATTTTCTTAAACAGGGACAGTAGGTCCAATTCAGAGGGACTATCTTATTGGGTCAGGAAGATCCCCTGGAGGAGGGAATGGCAACCCACTCCAGTATTCTTTCCTGGAGAATCCCATGGACAGAGGAGCTGGTGGGCTACAGGCCGTGGGGTCACAAAGAGTTGGACATGACTGGGCGACTGACACTTTCACCTTACTGGGATGGTCCAGTGGTTAAGAGTCTGCACTTGTGCTGGAGGGGCATGGGTTCTATCTCTGGTCAGGCAACTAAGACCCCACACATCACAGGGCATGTCCCCACAAAAGACAAAAGGACTGTCTTATCTGCTGTGGACAATGGCAAGGCAGGAGGTGAACAGAAACAGAGGGCTTGGAGAGAGGAACATGGCTCTGTGAACTAATTTTTTAATATTTACAAATGGGGCCTTGAACCTCAGGAGATCTAGGCAACTTGAAAAGATCCCATTGTTCCTCAATTCACTCATCCAGTCAACATTTACTCAGCAGTGACCATGAACTTGAAGGCACTGTAGGATGCCTTAAAGAACTCCTGCCCTCAGAAACCCTGACTTGGTCAGGTGACACAGCCTGTCACCTGTCGCCTGGGAGCCACATCAGCAGTCACAGGATGGGGGGAGGGGTGGACCCTCACAGAGGCCAGCTGGGCCGAACTGGGCATGTGCGCTTTTGACCAGAAGTGATAGAGCAGAGGCTTCTGGAAAGGGACAGGGATAAAGGTGGAAGAGCTCCAAGGGCTCCTGGTGGAAATTCAAATTGGTTTCCAGGCTAGAAGACAAGTCCAGAGGAGACATGAGAGATACAGCTGGAAAGGAAGACTGTGGCAATGCAAGACAGTTCTTCATCCTAGAATAAAGAGTTCAGAATTGATTTAGCGGATGGTAAGTAATGGCAACAGGCTTCCCAGGTGATGCCAGTGGTAAGGAACCCGTCTGCCAGTGCAGGAGACGTAAGCAAGTGGAAGTCTGATCCCTGGCTTGGGAAGATCCCCTGGAGGAGGGCACGGCAACCCACTCCAGAATTCTTGCCTGGAGAATCCCATGGACAGAGGAGCCTGGCGGGCTGCAGTCCATAGGGTTGCAAAGAGTCGGACACCACTGAAGTGACTTCACACACACACACACACAAGTAGCGTGACATGTCTAACATCAGCGGCCAGGACAGAGGTGAGGAGCAGAGGTCAGAGGCAGGAAGGGGGCCGGCGAGCTGCTCCCGCAGCTGCGAGAAATCGAGAAATCGGAGTCCTAGGACAGCAAAGGAGGGGCCAAGAACAGGTGACAACTGAAGGTGGACGAGGAGGAGAAAAGGAGTCAAAGATGCTTTCACGGTAAAAGGAAAGAGATCTCGAATTTCACAAGACAGCATCATCTGGAATGCTGGTTTCAAATGATGAAAATGTGTCAGCGGGGATGGCAGAAGAGGCTGGTCATTCTGAAGGAATGGGGTGATTAAAGCACCGCCAGGGATCAGCGTGGTGAGGGGCTCTGGGCGCTTAGTCCCCACCCTGCCAGGTACTGCAGCGCGGCCTCCCCTTGGAGTAAAGCCCAGGCGTCCGCCCCCGGGGGCAGCCCCGGAATGATCCCCGGGACAAAGTGCCCGCTGAAAGGGACTTTCCACAGGTCACCAGTGGGTCCTCACTGCCGAGTCCTGCGTTCCCTCAGTCCTCAACTCTGCTTGCCCTCATGTTAACATTTCTGGCCTCTTCCATCTTGAAACTTTCTGCCCCCTCTGACTTCTGTTCCTGCACACCACCGTGCCCTCGCCTCTTCTGATGTGCTTTTTTTTAAAATCGAAGGCTAGCTGGTTTACAGTGTTGCGTTCAT
>SJXQ01008418.1:159525-199237 GCA_006408695.1 Aepyceros melampus
ATGAATCAGCTGTGTGTCCACATGCCCCCTCCCTCCCTCGCGAGCCCCACTCCCTCCCCCCATCCCTCCCCTCTAGGTCATCACAGGGCACCGAGCTTGGCTCCCTGTGCGACGCAGCAGCTTCCCACTAGCTAGCTATTTTGCACGTGTGAGTGTATATATGTCAACGCTACTTTCTCAGTTCATCCCACCCTCCCTCCTTGCTCGAGCCTGGTGCCCACGAGTCTGTTCTTCAAGTCTGCGTCTCTGCTCCTGCCCTGGAAATAGCTTCATCTTTACCATTTTTCCAGATTCTACATATATAAGGTTAATATAAGGTACTTGTTTTTCTCTTTCTGACTTACTTCACTCATGTCCTCTGAAGTACCCTTATAACTGCACAGGTTCCTGCAGTTCCAATCTCTCCTTGGGTGGAGGGGAGGTGCATTTTACAGTTCTATTATTTAAATCACTACTGTGTGTCAGTGTCTCCCCAGTACATACACAGAAACCTCAAATCTGACTTCCACACCGTTCCTTCCTACCTGCCTACTGATGCTTCTGGAGCATCTCCTGTGGACGTGGCTACAATGGGCAAATCACCTCTGATCCCCTTCTCTTTGTCTGGCCTCACATCCAGTTAAATTCTTAGTTTCATTTCCCTTTTGAAGTTTCCCACATTTTATTTTATAAGATTTTTAAAAAATGTAAACCATTCTTAAAATTTTTTTTATTGAATTTGTTACAATATTGCTTCTGCTTTATGTTTTGCTTTGTGGTCACAAGGCATGCGGGATCTCAGCTCCCCAACACTGGAAGGCAAAGGCCTAACCACTGGACTACCAGGGAAGGCCTGTCCCCCATTTAAAAAACTGTTTAAATTCTGTCCTAACAGTTTGTTCCCAGGTGGCTTCACAGAGCCTTCCTGGCCCTCGGTCCTTTCTGTGTAGCCATCCTTTCTATCTTTGTGCCATTGTATATAAATTCAGATAAATAACTAATCATGGCCTTACTAGAAGTCACCTTTTACCCTCCAATACACACAACATTGTTCTCATGGCATAATGCATGGTGCAATCTCAGATAACCAACTGGGCTACCACCATCTTCTTCCTCTCCTAGAATTTTATCATCCGTTTCTACTGGACTAGCAACTGCTCCCTAAACGTGCCGTATGTTTCCATGCTTTTGTGCCTTAACTCTCACTGTTTTCTCAGGTGCTGATGCCCTCTGGGCCCTTCTTATCCTGGCAAGATCCTTCAAGTTCCAAGTTATAAGTCTTTTTCTCTGACCCTATTAATGAGATGTAGCCCTATGGCACCTACTACACTATTATAGTAAGCAGCATATGTGTTTGTCTCCCAGCTTGAAGATAAGAATTGTGGTTTAATCACATTTGTATCCCCATAACTTAATACGTGCCTGGAACACAGTTGATGTCCTGGATATATTTAATTAACATGGGGCAGTAGTGGTGAGGATTTATTAAAGCAGTTGCCATAGGGTGCTGCCCCCACAGATAGTGTGTTAAGATAATGGTTCAAAGTTTCAAAGAGTATCTTTGGAAATACTCACCTGCTGAGCAGGGCGGTGGGTTGGGGAGGTGGGCAGCGGTTGATAAGTGCAGGGAAGGAGAATGGAAGGGGGATTCAGCTCTATAGGCAACAGAAAATTCTAAAAACACAGGGAATGAGTCATCAGCCCTCTGGATTTGCTTGCTGCATTTTGTTTTCAATGATTCTCTTGGAATGCCAAAGCAGAAAAGATCCTCTATAGAATGTATATGTCTGAAATCTCTGCACTAAAGGAAAAAGACAGCTAAAAATTAATAGCTAGCCATCTGCCTTTGATGGTGCTTGCTGTAAGTTTTAAAAATTGACAAATTGAACCAGTATGCTGATTAAAATTCTCTTTGCTTCCCCAGCTTTGATCCTTATCTGCATATGTTGCATAAAATATTTTATATAACTATAAAAAAGTAAAATTTAACTAGCATAAATAAGAAAGACTTGAGGATTTCCAAAGTCACATTAAAGTAAGTTTGAAGCCTGAGCAATATAAGATAATGCTTCCATCGTGGCAGAAGGGCATCAGCTAAGGCTACTGCATCTCCTCCTTTTCCGTGTTCACTCCTGCATCTCTCATATCACTGGTCCTTGGTGGGTTCAGTGCACTCTGAATGAATGAATGTCTTAGACTATAAGCTTCTGGAGGGCAAGAAGGTGCATCAGTTTATGCTTGAATTGAGCATAAGCATCCACTGGAGGACTCAGTTATGTTTGTTATGGCTTCTAAACAGAGGCAGTCACTGTATAACAAAGAAAAATGGCCATCCGCCTAACTGGGAATAAAACTCTAAAACAAACAAAATTCTCGAAGCTCTTATAAGGGATCTAAGAGGCCAAAAGTTTGAAATCTCTAAGTTTTTAAGGAGGACTGCAGCAGTGATGATTCAAGATAGGTAAACATAGCTTTCTTCTACTTTTAACGGTAAGAAAACAAAATCAAGCAAAACGAAAGCTTATCCATTCTTACTGAAATTGAATGAATGCATAAAATACTCTTCTTTGGAGACAGATATGTTATAATTTCCCTGTGCAGATAAAGGAATTTGTTGTCGAGAAATTCTCCTTTAAAATTACACATGTTGTGAGATGTCTATGTTCCAAAGAGACACATGAATACAACTTCAAACCACACGAAACTCTCTTTACGATGCTCTTACATATTCCTGTTTCTTTAAGAAGTAACTAATACCAGTTTTCGCCATTTCTTTTTTAACTAATTAATGTTTGGCCATGCCAGGTCTTCACTGCTGCACACGGACTTTGTCTAGTTGGGGCAGGTAGGTGCTACCCTAGTCACGGTGCTCAGCTGTTTCCCTGTGGCATGTGGGCTTCTCGCTGCAGTGGCTTTTCTTGGGTGGAGCACAGGGTCTAGAGTGCACAGACCTCTCAGGCTATAGTGCACAGCTATAGGGCTCAGTGGTTGTGGTGCATGGGTTTAGTTGCCCTGAGGCACGTGGGGTCTTTCTGGACCAGGGATTGAACCCATGTCCCCTGCATCCGCAAGCGATTCTTAACCACTGGACTACTGGAGAAGTTTACCCCATTTCTTAATGATATCTATTCAGTGTGTCAGCACACAATTGTCTGGGGACTCCTTATTCTTGTTTAGACTTCTGGTTCCTTTTTCTCCAGCTCCAATTTGCCCTCTTTGGACCCTTTCTGTTATGGAGACTAATAATAATTCAACAGCTCTGTGAATTACGCTATGTGTAAATTAGTTAGGGGGCTTAACCTGTGTGCTTTTTGACTGGAGGGGCTATTTCTTTCATCTCTGCATTATTAGTGTCTAGCAAGCGCTCAACACTAGCAGGATTGAACTTGATATCTCTGAATGTGTAAATGAACACCTTACATTAATAAATCACCTCTAACTTCTAGTCTCGAGAAGAGGAATGAGTAAGGAACAAAGAAAAGATTTACTGAGGAGTCTCATTCTTGTTCTAACATTTGACTTCTGTCTACTACTGGCAAACATCATGAAGTTGGAGTGAGTCTTTTCACCCCCTGGAATGCCCCTGCCTGGGACTAACACTTAGGCTTCTACTGCAAAGGGTTATGATGTTGTAAATCTCAATCTTAAACTAGGTACTGCATCAGTTATTTCCTGAAGATCAAAACTTTAATAAGCAGAGGTGAAGAAACAGGTATCAAGAATGGCCAGCCTGCTGTGTCCAGAGCACCGGAAGCCCCAGTTGCCTGTTCTGAGCAGACACATTATCCCTATAACTCTGGGCCAAGCAGCTCCCCGAGCCCTGGCCCTGCTTCCTCATTTAAAAGATAGAGTATACATTATATAACAAAGAATAATGTCTTGTCTTGCTTGTTGTTGGGAGAGGAAAATAAAGAGATTAAAGTTCTATGTTAACTCTGATGTTTCATTTAAATGTAAAGCCCAGGGCTTCCTTGGTGGTCCAGTGGTTAAGAATCGGCCTACTAATGCTGGAGACATGAGTTTGATCCCAGGTCCAGAAAGATCCCACATGCCGTGGAGCAACTAAGCCAGTGAATTGCAACTATTGAAGCCTGCGCACCGAGAGTCCCTTTTCTGCAACAAGAGAAGTCACCACAATGAGAAGCCTGCCAGCACAGCAGAGAGAAGACCCCCCCCACCCCCCACAACTAGAGAAAACCCTCACACAGCAGCAAAGACCCAGTGCAGCTATAGATAAATAAATACTTCTAAAAGTGGTAAAGAGATCATTAAAAAACTTCTTAAAAATAAATACAAACTCAACAAAACAATCACAGATAGCATGGGGACCTACAAATCTCAGCTTCATGCAATGCTCCAATCTCTGTATCAGGCAGGAAGGTGAATACTGGAAGCAGAAATTTTAAAACTGAAGGGGAAACCAGTTCAAACTTTAGGTGAATGTGTAAGGAGTAGAAACAAAAATTCCTCAATGTTACAAAGTCAGGTTCATGGTGGAAGGGGGCTGTGGGGGACATCAATGTTCCAGGAGTATGAAAGGGAAGTCATTCACATTCCAGTCCTATAATTTATTAAAAACACTATACAGCTATTTTAAGAAAGTTCAGATGTAGTCAATACAGAGATAACTCACTGCTCCCTTTCACATTTTCAAGAGACAAACTTGAGTAGAGACAGGAGTCTCAGGCTAGTTCAGTGGAGGGGACAAAGGCAGCTGATTCTCTGACATCCAGTAAGAACACCTGCCCTCAAAAGACGTGGAGACACCTCTGAACTTTCTAAACCCTGGGCTTAGGTCCTGGGAAAAGGGGTCCTTGAGGCAATCCATGCATGTGCGACTGGGTGTTGCTGCTCTATAAACCCTCTCAAATAAGAATCATCCAGAGGAAGGTGGGACGATTTGGTAGCAAGTCAGAATCAAGAGACAGTCATCACATATTATAAGCTCTTAATATACCAGGAAATGATTGTATGGCATATCTTCTAAATCAAAAAGCAGGGAGTTGAAAACTATATGCATAAAAGGCTTATATTAAAACATGATGAGTTCTTCTTTACTTTTGACCTAGAAGTTTAAAGATACCTTGAATGCAGTGTTAATTTTTCAAGAATACATTGATTTTAGGATGGACTGGATTATGTTTTCTGAATAGAAATGATAATTCCCTGGCTGGTGTACCTATCACATGTTCCAGGTGATTTCTGGTCAAATCAACCAGGCTTCAACTGGTGGAAAAGGGATTCAGAGAAACAGCAGAAAATAGAAATGCTTGTTCGAAGCAACCTATTGATTTTGAGGTAATACATCCTATGCATTTTAAACTTCTAAAGAGAATGGTTCCAAACGTTGGCAGTGACAAATTCAAATACATCTAATACATTTGCCTATCTCCGTTTTTGAGTTTCCAGAATTACTTTTGGTAAATGATATAGTCATCTTTATTTATAAGATTATACTTAAATACATTTATAAGATTTATATAATCTTAAGAGATGCTGAATAGTGACTCTGTGACCAGTTAATTCCAAAGTGAAACAATTTCCTGTATTCATAATTATTTTTTTAAGATTAGAGTGATGGTTCTTTTTTTTTTCTCTTAACTGAAATTTTAGATTCCTTTTTTGAAATAAAATAGGTTCTTCATTATTTACAAGCTTATTTTTTTCTGAGTTGCAAAAATTCTCTCTTCCTTTGTTTTTCGTTTGGCCCTATATTACCAATGAGAGGCCCCTGTTCAGTCCTGGCTGCCTGATTAGACAGACAGAAGCATGAAGACACTTCTGCATCTGCAGTGGAAACCTGAGCTGCAGACAGTAACTGCTCCTGGTGTCAGGAGCCGGTCCTTGGACACACGCACAAGAATCTGACCTACCCACTACCTTCTGTGACCAATGGAGACAAGAAGCAGAGAGAAGAGAAATTCTGGCCCAAGCCAAAGAGCTTCTAACTGCCTACAGCTCTTAAAAACACTGCTGCCCCCAAAGGCATTAACAAAAAGTTATACTGATTCCCTTAAAATACCTATGATATTAAGAGATGTAAGATTTCGGCTAATCTCTCTTTCTCATCATTAGATACTTCCCCCTCAACCAAACCTGATATTTTTTAAGTAGTTTTTGAATTTTTGATTTTTTGGTCTCGCCCCACTACATGTGGGATCTTAGTTTGCTAACCAGGGATTGAAGCCAAGACCCTGCAATAGAGGCACAGAGTCTAATCACTGAACCACCAGGGAAGTCCCATACCCCATGCTGTGTACTAAGAGGAAGGAGAGAGGGAAGATTAAGTAAAATTGTGCAGTATCCAAGTGGGCTGGATAGGGCACAAATATTGTTTTTTAATATAGGCTTTTTTTTAGTGGTATTGATAACATTCCAACTAATGTGAGGCCTGTTTCTCTACAGCTTTTCACGATTGTACTAAATAGCCACGATTTTAGGGAAAACAGGCTGGCTAGGCCCATCACTTCCTCTTCCTTCCTGCTCTGTGGGACTTCATCCTACAGCCCAGGTGGGTCTGACTGGAAAAAATGAGGACTGCTCTTTGGTCAAGACTGATCATTCTCCAAAGGGCTCCACTGTAACCTGTCAATTGATTGATAATAAGCTCCTGCCCGTGAGGGGAGTTTTAACCAGAGCTTTTCTATCATCACCCTCCCATTCTTGGAGTCTACATCTGCAGGTAGGTGGCATCTCCCCAGAAGGGAGAGCCTTTTTCCAGTATCAATTTCCAGAGAAGAGGTGATCTTCAGACATAAGCTCTCTCTCCTCCCCGGGGACTGGCTCTCTGAAAGCAGGGCATTATGAGGAGGCAGAGAAGGAGACTGGTGCCGGCCACTCGCCTCTGCACACTGCTGCACGCCACAGCACCAGGTTACGAGGGCTAAAGACGGATACCGCTGCCCAGAGGCAAGCAGGGGGGCAGGAAGGAAGTCATCTCTGTTATGCCCACAGATGAAGACGAGCAGGCCTCGTCTTCCACCCTTGATGGTCCAGAGTCAGTGACTCCCCATATTTCTCTCTCCTTTTGTTACCCACAATCCAGGGGTTCTTAAACTTAGGTGAACATCAGAATAACCTGGAAGGCTTGTGAGAACCCAGACTTCTGGGCCTCAGTTCAGGGGATGGTGATGCAGCAGGAACCACACTCTGGAAACCACTTCCTTACCTGTCTCTAAACCACTTCCTTACCTACCCTCCTAAATCTGGGACCGGGATCACCCGATCAGAACTGCCTGGAATACTGGTTAAAACAGGCTTTTGTCCTTGTCAGAATCTAGAGAGTTTGGGGGTAAGAATGGCAAACTCTATACCAAGTTCCCAAATGACTTTCACGAACTTTAAACTTTTGAGTCTCATCACCTTCAGTTCAGTTCAGTTCAGTCACTCAGTCATGTCCGACTCTTTGCGACCCCATGAATTCCAAGATACCAGGCCTCCCTGTCCATCACCAACTTCCAGAGTTTACTCAAACTCACGTCCATCAAGTTGGTGATGCCATCCAGCCGTCTCATACTCTGTCGTCCCCTTCTCCTCCTGCCCCCAATCCCTCCCAGCATCAGGGTCTTTCCCAATGAGTCAACTCTTCACATGAGGTGGCCAAAGTACTGGAGTTTCAGCTTTAGCATCAGTCCTTCCAATGAACACCCAGGACTGGTCTCCTTTAGAGTGGACTGGTTGGATCTCCCTGCAGTCCAAGGGATTCTCAAGAGTCTTCTCCAACACCACAGTTCAAAAGCATCAATTCTTTGGTGCTCAGTTTTCTTCACAGTCCAACTCTCACATCCATACATGACCACAGGAAAAACCACAGCCTTGACTAGATAGACCTTAGTCGGCAAAGTAATGTCTCTGCTTTTGAGTATGCTGTCTAGGTTGGTCATAACTTTCCTTCCAAGGAATAAGCATCTTTTAATTTCATGGCTGCAGTGATTTTGGAGCCCCTCAAAATAGTCAGCCACTGACTATTTCCACTGTTTCCCCATCCATTTCCCACGAAGTGATGGGACCAGATGCCATGATCTTAGCTTTCTGAATGTTGAGCTTTAAGCCAACTCATCACCTTACTCTTTAACAAAGTCTCACATCAGTGTTCCATCTAGTCTAGGCAAGCTTACAACACAATAAGGGAGGAGCTCCGAGTCCATCGGAAAATAGGTGAGACACATGCAGCCCACCTCAAGGGCCAGCTGTGTTGTGAGATGCTGTAGCCATGCTGTGGGGAGGGGACAAAGTGAGAAGAAGGTCTTGGAGGACCTGCTAGGGAAGGGTGTGCGTGCGTGCATGCAAAGTCGCTTCAGTTCTAGCCGACTCTTTGCAACCCTGTGGACTGTGGCATGCAGCAAATCCCCCAGGGAAAAGCACCTCTTAGAGAACCGAGGTAGACCATGTGGTCCAGCTCCAGGCAACTAGGAGTCCCTTCTTCTAAGACTCGTTTCAGAAGTCTCAGTTTTAATTCAGTTCAGTTCAGTCGCTCAGTCGTGTCCAACTCTTTCGGACCCCATGAATCTCAGCACGCCAGGCCTCCCTGTCCATCACCAACTCCCGGAGTTCACTCAGACTCACGTCCATTGAGTCCGTGATGCCACCAGCCATCTCATCCTCGGTCGTCCCCTTCTCCTCCTGCCCCCAATCCCTCCCAGCATCAGGGTCTTTTCCAATGAGTCAGCTCTTTACATGAGGTAGCCAGAGTTCTGGAGTTTCAGCTTTAGCATAATTTCTTCCAAAGAAATCCCAGGGTTGATCTCCTTTATAATGGACTGGATGGATCTCCTTGCAGTCCAAGGGACTCTCAAGAGTCTTCTCCAACAACACAGTTCAAATGCATCAATTCTTCAGCGCTCAGCTTTCTTCACAGTCCAACTCTCACATTCATACATGACCACAGGAAAAACCATAGCCTTGACTAGACGGACCTTAGTCGGTAAAGTAATATCTCTACTTTTGAATATACTATCTAGGTTGGTCATAACTTTTCTTCCAAGGAGTAAGTGTCTTTTAATTTCATGGCTGCAGTCACCATCTGCAGGGATTTTGGAGCCCCAAAAAATAAAGTCTGACACTGTTTCTACTGTTTCCCCATCTAGCCAGACATCTTGGAATGTGAAGTCAAGTGGGCCTTAGAAAACATCACGACGAACAAAGCTAGTGGAGGTAATGGAATTTCAGTGGAGCTGTTTCAAATCCTTAAAGATGATGCTGTGAAAGTGCTGCACTCAATATGCCAGCAAATTTGGAAAACTCAGCAGTGGCCACAGGACTGGAAAAGGTCAGTTTTCATTCCAATCCCAAAGAAAGGCAATGCCAAAGAATGCTCAAACTACCACACAATTGCACTCATCTCATATGCTAGTAAAGTAATGCTCAAAATTCTCCAAACCAGACTTTAGCAATACGTGAACCGTGAACTCCCTGATGTTCAAGCTGGTTTTAGAAAAGGCAGAGGAACCAGAGATCAAATTCCAACATCCGCTGGATCATGGAAAAAGCAAGAGAGTTCCAGAAAAGCATCTATTTCTGCTTTATTGACTATGCCAAAGCCTTTGACTGTGTGGATCACAAGAAACTGTGGAAAATTCTGAAAGAGATGGGAATACCAGACCACCTGACTGCCTCTTGAGAAATCTGTATGCAGGTCAGGAAGCAACAGTTAGAACTGGACACAGAACAACAGACTGGTTCCAAAAAGGAAAAGGAGTACATCAAGGCTGTATATTGTCACCCTGCTTATTTAACTTCTATGCAGAGTACATCATGAGAAATGCTGGACTGGAAGAAGCACAAGCTGGAATAAAGATTGCCAGGAGAAATATCAGTAACCTCAGATATGCAGATGACACCACCCTTATGGCAGAAAGTGAAGAGGAACTAAAAAGCCTCTTGATGAAAGTGAAAGAGGAGAGTGAAAAAGTTGGCTTAAAGCTCAACATTCAGTTTTAATTAGGAAAAAAAAAAGATTACAGCGTCTCCACTTTTAAACAGGGAAGCTGTAACTCACACTGGGCAGTTGTGCCTGAGGGAGGTCCTGTAGCCCCCGCCTAGAGATCTCACATCCCTCTGGGACCACACTGCTGAGATTAAGAAGGCCTCTGTGTAGACCCTAAAGGTCTTGGTCTCTATTTATAAGAGCTTCCCTGCCTGCCTTTGTGAAATCAGGTGACGATCACTCTGATGTATGTATCATTTAATAATTTATATTCAACAGTTTAGAGCACTTAGTAAATAATTACCAACTACCGTGAAATAGACCTTCTACCTGAGACACAGACAGACAAACTAATTCATGTCAGTTTAAGGCCAAAGGAGGACAGGGCAGAGCTGAGGCGCCCATCCTATAAGTCCACATCCTGCTCCAGCACCACACTAGAGCCCAGGACAGCCAGGAGCCAGGCCCAGAGTCACTGCAGTGACTGTGGCCCCAGGGCTGTGCTGGGGCCACAGCGAAAGTGTGCTGATCAAGACTCGGTGAACACAAACAGCAGCCTCCTCACCAGCCAGTCACAAGCGGAACAGAAGCTTTAATGGAGGTTTCTGGAGCTGGGGGCCCTGAGCCTAAAAAATATTTCTTTTTTTTTTTTTTTGAGCAGAAATGATGCAAGTCGGGAGCGTACTCCTATTTGTGGGCAAGTCTGGTTTTCTGAATCTTTCATTAAGGTTTCCTGAACCCGATGTTTTTTCTTACAGCCAACATGCTAGACTCTGGCAAATCTGTTCCCCCAGCTCACCATGTTCTAAAATTATAAACTAGAATCTGCACTCCGTTGAAACCTCATGCTCTGGGCTTTCACACACCCTCTGCTCAGCATGCATCACAAACAAAGCAGTCGCTCCGGGCTCCTCGGCAGCCTTACCTGAGCTGGTGGATGCCGGGGATTTGCTGCGCCGGGAAGGCCCTGGGCTCTTGGTGGTGCTCCTGCGGGATGATGAAGCTATTTTGGTGTAGGAAGTGGACTTCACCACTCGACATTCTGGGGAAAGAAGAAAGGCCACACGTCAGTAGAGGGGCACGGCGCGTACCATTCGAAATGTACAATAAACTTGGAATCAGAAATATACAGCCCTCCTCAGTCACACGTGCCTCCTGCCAGCTCAGCGCATGTCTATGACAACAGAACCAAGACGAAGACCAGAAAGGGCACAGTGGACATCTCAGACATGGAGCTAAATGCAGCTGTCCGTCTGTATTCACGGGAATTTGGTTCCAGAACCACCCGCCTTGAACCACCACCCCCAGTGGTTGCTCTGGCCTGGCCAGGTGGCCCTGCAGGAGATTCCCATTTCTTAAAGACCGACAAGAGTGCATATGAACATATCAGCACAAACTAAAAGGCAGACACAAGCAAGAAACAATCAGAAGATACGATCAGAACCACCATATTAATAATGACTGAGAGTGTGTCTCGAGCTTCTAATTCACAAAACGGGACTTCCCTCATGGTTCAGTGGCTAAGATTTCCCACTCCCAATGCAGGGCACCCAGGCTCACTCCTGGTCAGGGAACTAAATCCCACATGTTGCAACTAAGACCCAGCGCAACCAAAAAAAAAAATATATATATATATATATATATGCACACACAGAGACACTTAAAAAAAATGCATACACTATGATTCTTTAAGAGAGTAAAGTGTTAGTCACTCAGTTGTGTCAACCCTTGCGACACCATGGACTGTAGCCCACTAGGCTCCTCTATCCATGGGATTTTCCAGGCAAGAATAATGGAGTGGGTTGCCATGCCCTCCCTTCCAGAGGATCTTCCTGACTCAGGAATCGAACCTGGGTCTCCACTGCAGGCAGATTCTTTACTGTCTGAGCCATCAGGGAAAGCCACATAATTCACAAAACAGATCTTTCCACCATGTGACAAGGACATCCACTTGGCTCAAGGCTCTGTCCACACCACTGACAACACCTCTTGGAGTTTGTACCAGCCTCCAGACATTGGTCTGGCCTCTCAGAAGTACATTAGGAACAAGATCGGACAGATATAATGCCGCCTGTCCACTGGCACGCTTCCAGTGACATTTTTACCAAGTGTTTGCTCCATGCCAGGCAGTGAGCTCTTCAGGCCTGGTGGAGAACACACGTGATTTTGGAACCAGAAACACCGACCACCTGGTAAGAATCTTTTAACCAGTGAAGGCTAGTTTTTCTTTTGTGGGCCTCATACTTGAAAAATGTTGGCTTATGAAACAAATTGCACAAAATAATAATACATTTCTCACTGTAAATCAAAACCAGGACTACAAGGAGGGCAGGATAACTAGGATTTTTTTCCCTAGGTCTTGAATATTTAGAGGTCACATGAATTTAAAATAATAATTTAAAAAAGCCTGGCGTCTAGTTAGCAGGGATGAATGGTTAAAATAGAAAGCTACCAGATGGCACACACTGGTAATAACACCCATCTGTGAGCCGCAAAGTGAATTTAAAAGTTGATTTTGGGGTCTGTCGCATGCTGTTTGCCACAGGTGCCAGAAATTGCTAGTTCTGGGCTCCACCTACCAGCTAGGGTTCTGGAGCAGCATAATAGAACCGCTGTTACCACACTAAGTTGACATGTTTCCAGCCACCAGAAAGAAACTGGGTATTTTTGTCAGGCGGCTCAGTCCTACCAGAGCTAATGTAGGCGTTCTATTTGATTTTCGGCGTACTGAAAAAACCTTGTGGACTCATCCGTGCTTCTACAGCTTCTATGGCTTCTCTTGAACTCATTTTTCACCATATTATTAATTTATCAAAAGGATTCATTTATTCATTTGCCTCCCCATCCCCAATGCCCTTGGTGGTGGTTTAGTCGCTAAGCTATATCTGACTCTTGTGACCCCATGGACTGTAGCCCACCAGGCTCCTCTGTCCATGGGATTCTCCAGGCAAGAATACTAGGATGGGTTGCCATTTCCTTCTCCAGGGGTCTTCCCAACCCAGGGATCGAACCCAGGTCTCCTGCATTGCAGACAGATTCTTTACTGACTGAGCTGGGTACCACCTAGTCCTGGAATATTTAAAAGCACATAATAGTTGCTCAGTAAATACTGGCTCACGTTGTTACTCATCTTGTTACTGCCTGTGTGAACTCTTAACTATTATTTGCTAGAATGATCCAACCTCTCATTTTACAGATAAGGCAAGTGAGACTCTGAGGGGCTAAATGATGTGCAATGGAATCCCAACCTCTCGATCCTCACATCCCCAGGATCTGGTGTGGTGGCCTGATCTACTGTGAGAAAAGGCTGGCAATTAACAGTGACCAAATCCACTCCAGTACTGTTGCCTGGAAAATCCCATGGACAGAAGAGCCTGGTACGCTACAGTCTATGGGGTCACAAAGAGTCGGACACGACTGAGCGACTTCACTATGGGTGGGGCAGATGGACATGTGGGTGGTGGTGGATAGTGGGAAGGAAGGCAAGCAACCCATTCTCATAAACATTAAATTAAAATTTAAATACTAAATTTAAATTATCAAGTCGATCAAGTCTTATCAAGTGAGTCGATTATCAGGATGCTTACTGCATCAGAAAAAAAAAGAAACAAGGAACTCTCTTTCAAAAATGGAATTATAGGAAATAATCGTTTGGGAGATCATGGAGTCCAAAAGATAATTACAAATCTCGTGCCACTTGCCTTCAGGATAAGACTGAAGCTTCATGAGTCATACAGGGAGATTAGCATAATCCTGAAAGGCTAGGGTTGAAAACAGAAAACAGACACGCAACAATGATAACTGCACCCCCCGCCCCCGCCACCACCCAGGGTCAAAATAAAAGCAAGTGAAGACACCCGCAGCATAGCCATAAATTAGAGAGGAAAACAAAACAAAAAAAAAAAATACAAAGGACTCCAATCATCTTTCCCAGTACAGTTTAGATTTTAATTACTTTAAATGGAAATGGTATTTTATGATGGTGAAAGATGCCATGGAGAAGGACAAATGCTTCATTACTTTGGAGAGAATGCCAAAATCTCTGTCAGCTTAAAAGCACAATTTAGAAAGCTTGTGACTAATATGATCTAAATGGCCAGTAAAGTACAAAACCTTATTTGTTCTCACGAAGGCCATTTCACAGTGTCTGGCAAGGAAGCAAATAGCACCCTCCCCTCTCTGCTGGGGTCATTTGCCTTTGGAGTCACTCACTTCATTCTGATACTTTTGGCATCTTTCTATCATGAGGGATGCATTTCCTTTGGCTGTGGGGACACTTCTTGAGGAGGATGAGATTGAAGGGCTGTAGGTAGTAAGCCACTTGAAAGAAGCTTCGGGACAGTCATTTCTCTTGCCACTGATGGTCACACCTTACCCAAGTACAGAAAATCAGATGAAATACATTAACTGGGCCTCTATGACTGGACCTCCCATAGCAAGCAAGTAAGCAAGCAAAGTCTGATTAAATTTGCTTCAGAAAGTCCCTATAATCATAGCTCTGTGAGGGGGAGAGTACCATTCTCCATATGGTCTGTACTAATGTTAGCTTTACAGATGTTCTCATAATCTGGTAAAAGAGAAGTTAGGACATTTCCCACCTTCACCCTGGACCCCGACTCATGAAACAGGCGCTTTGTGATGGCCAGATTTAGACAGCCAGGATGTGAATGCAGAGGGAGGAAACTGGAGGAGAAAGACACCCTTCAGCCCCGATCCCAGTGGCATGAGAACCAACCCCCAACCCCAAACCCTGCCCCATTAGAGCAGATTCTCCCCCAGCTCAGAAATAGTTGGAAGTGTAGGCTGATGTGTAACAAAAGGTGCTAGAGAACAGGAACAATTCCAGAACTCCACCACCGTCATCAGCAGCTCACCTGAGCTCACATAGCCGAGACGTTCATGCATTCAACAGAGCCTGATAGTATCTTTTGGACAACCTTGAAGGACAAGGTGATGTCCCCTCAATGCCTAAGCAGCCCTAGTGACACGCTGCAAGCTGGCTAAAGAATATCCTCTAAACAAGAGATTTCTTTACTCTTCTAATCTCTTTGTAAAGCCAGCGGAATAAAATCACTGTCAGGCAGAGACCGCTCAGTGATCACTACTCTAAATTCAGTTGTCCTGAGCTACTCATGAGATGGGCACGTTCATCTAGAAGCATCTGTTACCAGCTCTGTGCGTTCTTGCCCATCCTGATAACAAAGACAGGCTCCCCGCCACCCTGGCAAAGGTACAAAACTTCCAAATGGAACAGTATAGCTCAGGTGGTAAAGAATCCGCCTGCAATGCAGGAGACCCCGCTTCGATTCCTGGGTCGGGAAGATCCCCTGGAGAAGGGAATGGCTACCCGCTCCAGTATTCTATACAGGCCATGGGGTCACAAAGAGTCGGACAGGACTGAGTACTTTTACTTTCTTTTACTTCCTCTTCATGGCCACGTGCCAGAGAGTCAGGGAGCCCATTTAGTTCTAGAGACTTTTGACAAATATGGCGCAAGTTCAGTGACAAAAAGAGAAAACCTCCAATTCTGGCGTCTAACTGTCCAACAAAGGTACCTCTTACATGTTCAGATGCTCTGGGTTGGAATGACCCATCTGTGAATACCACGGTTATACATGGTTACCCATTCAAAGCTGTCCTCAGTTCATGAATATCCTCCCCTCTTGTCTTGGTGAGGGGCTGGCCAGCGTCTTTCTGGTGCACCTCCAGTGCCTGGGGTATTCACCACCTTCTGGCTCAGTCTTCTGGCTGCTGAAGCTCTGATCATCCTGCTTAGCCTCCAGCTTTCAGTGTGGATGAGCTGGAAGACCATTCCTGTGTGACTGACACCTCAAGTTTACTTCCCATAGAAAAATAATGATTTTCACACTTCAGGGGAGTCTTGTAGGAGAATTCAAATGTTGGCTCCTAGGAACTCCCTGGTGGTCCGGTGGTTAGGACTCCACAAGGTTTAGGTTCAGGCCCTGGTAGGGGAACTAAGATCCTGAAAGCCTTGTGGCAAGGCAAAAAACAAGCAAAAAATTCCACAAAAGTAGGCTCCTGCAGGAAGGGCCGGTCTGCTGCATTTCTCTTGTGGGGATGAAGGCTCTGAGAACTCAGGCCCATTCTCTTTTTTCCGCACCACTTAGGTTCAGAGTCAGTTCTGACACCACAGTGAAAATTCCCACTCCTACTGACAGTGGGGTTTGGAACCAGGGTTCCAAAGCAGCAGGTCTTGGCATAAAAGCAGTGGAGACAGAAACACCCTAAACCATAGATGTTTTAAAAAAATAAAATCTGTAGCAGATTGGACTGGAAGCAAAGGCACCGGCTGGAGTGGCTTCACTGGAGAATAAAGTCCCAGAAACTGAGATTTTTTTAAAGCACCTTCTAAAAATATATCTCTGTGTGTCTAAACCCAGCGCCTAGACTGGCCCACCACAACGCTTAGAACTTCCGGCTCAGAATGGCAGGTGGCACACACGTGTTCCTGCGTGATGTTGTGTGGCTGCTGGCTGTGAAACTAACAGGAATCAGCTCGGGAGCACTTGCTGGCTGGGTGCTGACCCTTTCATAACATCTGGGGGAGGCCTTCTCGTGCTGGCATGCTCTGTCCTGAAATCTCGGGAGTCACCATTCAGATCTACTGTTTTAACTGTGTGAGCGGTTCTCTTCCCCAAATACTTTTTTTCTCCTGAGAGTCAAATAAAAAGTACTTTTCCCCGCCTAACAGCTGAGTGTATCTGGTGCTCTAGGAGACTGCAGGTAGCCCAGGCTCCTGCTGTCTCGTCTGTCACCCCTGAGTGTTCTCCGCATAGTCCCAGCCCGCTCATCATTCCATCGTCAAGTTCAGCCCTGGGAAAGAGAAAAAGAGGAAGTCTTCCGAATACTAGACAGCAAAGGCTGCCGCGTGCCTCGCCACACCAGATCTTTCCTTCCTGATGCGAATCTGGGTCTTTCCTTTTTCCCACATCAGCTGAGCTGTTCAGTGCCAGGCGCTAGTGGACTCTCTACCCACTGGATGCCGGTAGCATCTCCCTAGCTGTGACGACCAGAACATGTCTCCACTCGTTGCCACAGCCCCAGGTTGAGAACCACTTCTGGATCTCTCCACTAGCGATGTTCCCAATGGTCTTCAATAAATTCTTCAATTCTTCCTTGAGGGTGTGTTAATGAAGCCATCACCAACCACCTACCCGGGGTTTGCACATTCTTTCCGTAGATTGGGCCAACGTGACCATGCCCTCCTCTAGGGAATCTTCTCGACCTAGGGATCAAACCTGCGTCTCTTATGTCTCCTGCATTGGCAGGCGAGTTCTTTACCACTAGTGCCACCTGGGAAGCCCCAAAGCAATGCATTCTGCACATTCTGTAGATTCGGCCAACATGGATGCATAGTTTCGGGTATCTGTGGATCCATTGCAGTGAAGATAACGTGACTGGCAATGTTGTAAGTCTTCCGGTTGTTTGTTAAAATCAGATCAGCAGGCACTGCTTTGCTGCCTCTGAGAACATGGTGACGTGGGACCCTGAGACACTCGTGGCTTCTTAACTGAGAGTTTGGAAAATGGAAGAAATCTGAAATCAAGGTGCTACAGAGCCACCACACTCCCTCTGAAGGTTCTAGAAAGGAACCCTGGCCTTGCTTCCTCCTCTTTCTGGTGGCTCCAGGCACTCCCTGGCTCACGGCCGCATCACGGAAACCTCTGCCCACATCTTCACATGTACTTCCCCGCAGTGTGTCTGTGTCAAAACCTTTTGCCTCCTTCTTAGGCTGGTGTTTGTGACGGCATTTCAGGTTCGCCTGGATGATCCAAGATAATCTCCTCATCTAAAGATCCTTCACTTTATTATATCTGCAGAGAAGCTTTTTCTAAGTTAGGAACACTTCAGTCAGTCAGTTCAGTTGCTCAGTGGTATCTGACTCTTTGCGACCCCATGGACTGCAGCACGCCAGGCCTCCCTGCCCATCACCAACCCCCTGAGCTCGCTCAAACTCATGTCCATTGAGTCGGTGATGCCATCCAACCATCCCATCCTCTCTCGTCCCCTTCTTCTCCTGCCTTCAATCTTTCCCAGCATCAGGGTCTTTTCCAAGGAGTCAGTTCTTCACATCAGGTGGCCAAAGTATTGGAGTTTCAGCTTCAGCACCAATCCTTCCAATGAATATTCATGGATGATTTCCTTTAGGATGGACTGGTTGGATCTCCTTGCAGTCCAAGTGACTCTCAGGAGTCTCCTCCTACACCACAGCGCAAAAGCATCAATTCTTCGGCACTCAGCTTTCTTTATAGACCATTTACAAGGGACCATGAAGAAAGGGAACATTTACAAGCTGCCATTCTTGGGTGGTCATTCAACCTACTACAGTGTGTGTGATGCAATTTTAGGACAAACCTTTCTTGAAAATTTTTGTCAGGATTCTGCTGTTACTCCCCCACCTAAAGCCCTTCTAGGACTCATTGCGGCTCTTTGAGAACATGCTGAACACAGCCTCAGCTCCTCTCTCCTCCTTCCTCTGTACACACTATTGCAGTTTCTGACAAACACTAAGTGTCTTCCTGCCTCTGGCCTTTAGAGAACACTAATTTCCCTGCAGGAGGAACAGTTCCACCCTTGTGCTGTCTCACTTCTGCTCATCCTTCCCTGTTCAGCTTAAATTCATCTATTTTGCAAATATTTACCAAGTTCCTGCTGTTTAGGTGCCAGGATGCAGCAGTAAATCAGGAGACAGGGTACCTGCTCTGATGGGAGTTTATACTGTAGAAGATGAAATGGGCCTTAAAACACAAAAACAAGAACAAGAGCAGATTTTCTAACCGCTCTGTCAAGGGAAGAAAGATGCTGTGACAGGGACAGTGAGTGGCGGGGCGAGTGGTTTCTCTACAGGAGTGGCCAGAGAAGTCTCTGGGAGTAGAGGACACTGAAGGTGAGTTCCAAACACAGGAAGGAACCAGCCATGGGCAGATTACAAGAAAGAGGGAGGCAGGGGCCAGAGTGAGTCAGGATTGGGAAGATTAAATGAGGCGTTTGGATTTTACTGAAGCAAGATGGAAAGTTACAGAAGGAGTTTAAACAAAAGTGTTGAAATGTTCAGGCCTGCAAGTCTAATAAAGATCAGTTCAGTCGCTCAGTCGTGTCCAACTCTTTGCAACCCCATGGGCTGCAGCACGCCAGGCCTCCCTGTCCATCACCAACTCCCGGAGCTTGCTCAGACTCACGCCCATGGAGTCGGTGATGCCATCCAAGCATCTCATCCTCTGTCATCCCCTTCTTCTCCTGCCCTCCCCTTGGGGCTAATCTAGGTGAGGAAGGGTGGTGGCTTGGACGAGGACACAGGTAATAGAATGCATGGAAGAGGAGGACTTGACATACAGTGTGGTGGTCCAGACCACACGCTTCAGGGGGGTCTCAGTGGGGCTGGCGGGGGGAGTGGGCAGGACACCCCCGCTCACATGCTCCTTGTCCAGCATCCTTCTTGTAGTTCTGAGACCTGCTGACTGGTCTGCACAACAGAGTGGCCTCATGTGCTGAAGGCAGGAGAGACCAGGAGTTTACCAAGGCCCCTGGTCCCCCTTCAGGATAAAGGACAGACTTTCCCACTCTAAATATGTAGAACCCGTGTCCTTCTTTTGACCAACTGAATTAGAATCACTGGAGATGGAACCTGAAGTATTAAAAAGAAAAAAAAATTCCCAGGTGATCCCGATAGTATCAGTCCACAGACCAGAAACTTTCCGCCACTCTGGTTCACAGATAAGAAAATCACTTAAAAAAAAAATCCAGAGGCTCAGCATTTGAAGTAATTGTGCAATGTGGCATTCGGAACAAAGGATTAAACTAACAGTCTGAGGAGAGAGATTAGCAGGATAAATCAGCCTTGAAAAAACAAAAAGTATCCATCCTACTTAGATCTGGTCCCAACCAAATTTTCAAAAACAACAAACTGTCGCCCTGAGGCTCAGTCGAAAGCAGACTTTGGAAGAAGAACCGCAGTTCACATTTATTAACAACTTATAACCACCTGGGTATCATTAGTTACAAGATGGAAATGATCTGAAAGATGGGTAAGAAACAGATAAATTACCTTAGGACCGAAAGGAAGAAAAAAGTGAATTACAAATTTCTCCGAGAGAAAAACAAACAAACAAAAAACATGGAAGTGTGAATTGACATAAAATTTCATAGCTCTGTCCTGTAGAGCAAGACTCCTTTTATGCCTGACTTTATCCCACTCCTGCAGAAATAAGTGTACGTCTTTGGTCCAGTGGCTCCAGCCCAGGCCCAAGGGGGTCAGGGGTCAGGGGTCAGGGGGTCTCCATGGGCTCCCTGAGAAAGGGAGAGGTGCAGAGTCTCAGGGCGGCCCACAGTGATGGCGCTGATAGTGCTGGGTGTGCCCTTCACAGCGGGTGAGGTTCTGTTCTGAACCATCCTGTGCCGCTTTAGTGAGACCAGGACGAGTTATAGCTTAGATGGGGTTACTCTCCTCCCATCAAAACAGTCACGGGCTCTGTGCTGTCCGAGAGTTTAGGCCATTTTGTTTAGGGACATTCTCTAGCATCTGGTGGAGAAGGCAACAGCACCCCACTCCAGTACTCTCGCCTGGAAAATCCCATGGACGGAGGAGCCTGGTGGGCTGCAGTCCACGGGGTCGCTAGGAGTCAGACACGACTGAGCGACTTCACTTTCACTTCTCATTTTCATGCACTGGAGAAGGAAATGGCAACCCACTCCAGTGTTCTTGCCTGGAGAATCCCAGGGACGCGGGAGCCTGGTGGGCTGCCGTCTATGGGGTCACACAGACACGACTGAAGCAACTTAGCAGCAGCAGCAGCTAGCATCTCGTGCTGATGTGGTCCATGGACCAGCAGCCTCGACATCGCCTGAGAGCTTGCAGAATCTCAGGCCCCACTCCAGACCTACTGAGCCAGAAGGTGCATTTTTTCCGTGTTCCTGGAAATCTGGACTCACATCAAAGCTTGAGAAGAACCACCCTAGAACTATCCAGGGATGCCCTAATCCGATCAAAGGGAGCATGTAAAACAACAACAACAACAAGTTCCCTGGATCCAGTCCCTAGAGGGTCTGATCTCAAAGGCCAGGCGTCTGCATCTTGAACAAGCACCTCAGATGATTATGACTCTTACGCTCAAAGGGTAACTTAAGAAACAGGCCATGCTGCTAAGTCATTTCAGCCATGTCCAACTCTGTGCGACCCCATAGACGGCAGCCCATGAGGCTCCCCCGTCTCTGGGATTCTCCAGGTAAGAACACTGGAGTGGGTTGCCATTTCCTTCTCCAATGCATGAAAGTGAAAAGTGAAAGTGAAGTTGCTCAGTCGTGTCCGACTCTTAGTGACCCCATGGACTGCAGCCTACCAGGCTCCTCCATCCATGAGATTTTCCAGGCAAGAGTGCTGGAGTGGGGTGCCATTGCCTTCTCTGAAGAAACAGGCCATAGATGGTAATAAATAATAATTAGTAACTCAAGAAAGGAATTAAGCAACAGATATAGTCCAGCATCTTCCTAAGGGGGCAGTATTGTACTGTATCACTTGGGGGCCACTGTTGAACATACAACCTCCCAAACCCCTTCCCCAGATGTTTCGTGCAGTAACTCAGGATGAGGATCTGGGAATTTCTAATTCCGATTAGTACCCTGGGTGGCACTTAAAGAGATTTAGGTGCACTGATCTAACGGGAAATATCCATAGTACAATTGCAAAGGTACTGTGTGAGGTGAGCCTGTCCTGGCCAGCTCACCACCTGTTGCTTAAAGCAAAAGAACTAGGTTCTTTGTGGGGGGAAGGGCTCGTGTACCAAAGAAGTTTCCACAAAGTCAAATACAGGCAAGTGTGCATGCTCAGTCGTGCCGAACTCTTTGCAAACCCATGGGTTACAGCCCACCAGCCTCCTCTGTCCATGGGATTCTTCAGGCAAGACACTGGAGTGAGTTGCCATTTCCTCCTCAGGACATCTTCCCAACCCAGGGATCAAACCTGCATCTCCTGTGTTGGCAGGTGGATTCTTTACCGCTGACCCACCTGGGAAGTCCAGAAAGTCATCTACCCTCATGTAAATGTTCTGTGGAGTAGATATCAAGCTTAATTGGGAACAGAGATTTTTCACCAAGAAGAAGTTCCTGCATTTGAGGAATAATGAGCTAAGTCTCTTCCTGAGAAAAGACACTCAAACCTATGTCAACATGAGGTAAATGGTACTTAGGGGTCATCTCTTTTTCATGTCTTGAGGCAAAGTAAAGATTTGAGAAGATAATTATCCAAACAAAATCATCTTTGAGTCTGCACTGTCATCTCAAGGAGAAAAAATTTTTTTAAAGATCAACAGAGAAACCAAGGAGGGAAAAGTCTTAACTAGAAGACCAGGAATAAAGATTCAGGCTCTGGTGCAGAAGAAAGTAATCAGGCAGAATGACTGTCATGAGAAATGACAAGCTGAAGTTACGTGGTTATAAAGGGACTAATGAGGCTCAAGAATAACGATTCAAATCTACTTCCGAGAAAAGTCTCACTGGGAAGGAATTTAATTTAGAGGGTTTGCCTTCAAGGAACAGGGACAATCACAGAGGTTGACAAAACTCAGCTGCTTCAGGGAAGAAACAGGTAACAGAAATATGTGCATTTCACAGAGCACAAAAAATCAGAACATAAAGAAAAGCTGAAAATGCTGTGTGTGTGTGTGTGCGTGTGTGTGTGTGAGTCACTCAGTCGTGTCCGACTCTTTGCGACCCTATGGACTGTAGTCCACCAGGCTCCTCTGTCCATGAAATTCTCCAGGCAAGAATACTGGAGTGGGTTGCCATTTCCTTCTCCGGGATAATAAAAGTTGACTAGGTTCTTAAGATGGAAAAGGCAATGGCACCCCACTCCAGTACTCTTGCCTGGAAAATCCCACGGACAGAGAAGCCTGGTAGGCTATAGTCCATGGGGTCGCAAAGAGTCAGACACGACTGAGCTACTTCACTTTCACTTTCACTTTTATGCATTGGAGAAGGAAATGGCACTCCACTCCAGTGTTATTGCCTGGCAAATCCCACGGACAGAGGAGCCTGGCAGGCTTCAGTCCACGGGGTCGCTAAGAGTCCAACACGACTGAACGACTTCACTTTCACTTCTCACTTTCATGCACTGCAGAAGGAAATGGCAACCCACTCCAGTGTTCTTGCCTGGAGAATCCCAGGGACAGGGGAGTCTGGTGGGCTGCCATCTATGGGGTCGCACAGAGTCAGACACAACTGAAGCGACGCAGCAGCAGCAGCAGGTTCTTAAGAAAGCTCTTATTTCCTTCCAAGGCAATAGTTAGAAGCACGGCAGCCAACAGTTTTCCCACAATGGTTTAGATATTATTCTAACCATCAGCAGGCTTTAGAATGAATGATTCTTAGGGGTATCGTGGAAGTACCTACCCCGAAGAAACAAAAGCTCTTAGTAAAAGTTCCCCATTGGTACCACACAAGCAACAATTCTCTGCTAAGAGTGTTATAAGAGTGCCATCAGGGAGACTCACTGGAGAAATTAACTTAAGTGCTGCACAGAAGTTCATTTTCTGGGAATCAGTTATGCCTGTGGGTGTCCAGGGTACTCTTTGAAGATCAGCAGCATGAGAGACCCCAGGACACAGGGATGAAATACATTCTTCCTATCTTTTCATAATCAGTACAGAAAATAGACACTGCCCAAAACAGGGCAACTTTTATAGTCTGTCAATAGCTTTTTGACTGTTCCACGGCTTCAGGGAAAATAGCAAGTCTGGTTATTTCATTGAGAGATTAAATAGGATAAAAACGACTTAAAGCTCAGAGACAAATTTTCACAGGTTTAATAGAACTATGAGATATGTTTCTAGGTGCTCCACTTTCTAGGGTCATTAATATAGTCTAAGTTTCTCTGGGGCTACCCCACTTCACCCCTGTAATCCTTGCTGAGGAGGCAACTGTGTTTCTAGCTGATGGCAACTCCCCTACCGTTTAGCTTGCAACGTGGCTGCAGAGAAGAATGTTCTGTTGCTTCTATTTTTGACAAAGTGAAGAGCTTGCTTCAGTAGATAAACCCTGCTCTTCTACAGTTAGCAATCACGTAGGGGACACGCTTGTCAAATATAGCTAAGAAGGCTACATGTTAAAGGCCTGGGGGACATTCCAGGTTGTCCAAGTGCCACACTGTCTGAATGAGCAAGGAGGTGGGGCGGAACCAACATGACATGGGCATTCCTGGTGAATTTCTCAGCTGTTGCTGGCCTTGCACTTTTAAGCAGCTCACATGGGTCTTTGAATTTAGGATGGAACCGTTAAAACAAGAGGACAACCAGACAAGATATTTGCCATAGTTTTTGTGTCCCACTGGATTTCTGGCTGCATGATCGGGGTTGCTCACAGATCACAAAGGATGCTGTACTCGCTTCTCAAACCTTCCCTTTCACCTTGTTTCATGTGAGTCAGTGTCCAGGAGGAAGAAGTGGTAAGGGGAGAATGATAAGGAAATGGGAGGGGATCTGGGAAGGGGGAGCCACTGATAACAGTTTCAACCAAGATTGCCAGTTTCTAACTATGCAAACCGGAGGAAGACTATTATCTAGGAGCTCATCTCAGTATGCATAGCTTAATCCCTGACGTCTTACAGCTCAGACATTTGTTTAGGACAGAGTTACAATAACTAAAGAGCCTCTTGATGAAAGTGAAAGAGGAGAGTAAAAAAACTGGCTTAATACTCAAGACTCAAAAAGCTAAGACCATGGCATCCGGTCCCATCACTTCATGGCAAATAGATGGGGGATCAATGGAAACAGTGACAGACTTTATTTTCTTGGGCTCCAAAATCACTGAAGATGGTGACTGCAGCCATAAAATTAAAAGACACTTGCTCCTTGGAAGAAAAGCTATGACCCACCTAGATATTAAAAAGCAGAGACATTACTTTGCCGACAAAGGTTCGTCTAGTCTAAGCTGTGGTTTTTCCAGTACTTGTGTATGGATGTGAGAGTTGGACCATAAAGAAAGCTGAGCGCCGAAGAATGGATCTTTTGAACTGTGGTGCTGGAGGAGACTCTTGAGAGTCCCTTGGACTACAAGGAGATCCAACCAGTCAATCCTAAAGGAACTCAGTCTTGAATATTCATTGGAAGGACTGATGCTGAAGCTGGAACTCCAATACTTTGGCCACCTGATGTGAAGAACAGACTCCTTGGAAAAGACACTGATGCTGGGAAAGATTGAAGGCAGGAGGAGAAGGGGATGACAGAGGATGAGATGGTTGGATGGCAACACCAACTTGATGGACATGAGTTTGAGCAAGCTCGGGGAGTTGGTGACGGACAGGGAAGCCTGGCGTGCTGCAGTCCATGGGGTCGCAAAGAGGGGACATGACTGAATGACTGAACTGAACTGACATCTGTACAAATAGGAAAGGGATGAATTTTCAGCCACACATACACAGAGAATGTAAAGTTATGAATGGCAGAGTTTTCCTGGATCAAACACATTTCTAAACCATTTCTTCTTTCTAAATTCTTTCACATTCATGCAACATGAGAGAGACACTTTAAGAGTGAACTAATTCTTATGGGTAATTCTCTGTAGCCTGCTCTGAAAACTTAAGATTTCCTTTCCTCACTTCTGTCCAAAAGTGTCATATTTATTACCCTGTTTCTCATGTTTCCTTGTTACTTGACTTTCCTTTTAATGAGAAGTATCCTTCGCATCAACCTCCTAATAAAATCCTTGGTTGTATAGTTTAATTTGAAAGCACCTCCTTCACGAGCCATTTATCTATTTTCCCTTCTATTCCAAATGACAGACATTAAATTACATCTCTGGGTAGATGAGATTAATCTTCTATTCCAGAGTGAAGAAAAGAAGAAAAAGGTTAGAAACATTTAAAGCCTCTTTTGTTTTCTTTTGTTTTATTGGGAGAAGGCAGACTCTGGGTTGAAATCTTGATTTATTCCCCTTAAACCTATTTGAAGATCACCTTTAAAACAAGGGGTCAAATGCGGCTTGAAATGAATTCCCTGTTCAGTACTTATGTAAGTCCCTGGGTTATGTATTTCAAAGCTAATAAATATTGTAGTCACATGAAGGCAGCCTTCTAATATGACAGTATATAGGATTTTAGAGGGATTGTGGTCTTTCAAGGAAAGGGATCTGGTTAGAAGGGAGACATTAGGGTAGACTTGCTGGAAAGCTGCCTGAAATCAGATGGTTTTTTTGCATTTGGCCCTTAGCCACCAAACAAGTAAGTCATTACTGCAGTCCACAAGGTAGCTATCTCTGGCCCAGGAGTTCACTAAATCACTTCAGTAGATAAATTGCTTTTGGTGGCTAGATATATCATCTTCAAATATTTACTCAGTAAACTGTGATGTTGAGCTAAGGTAAACTTGCATTTTTGTGGCGAATTTGACTCTTTATTTCCAAAACAGAGAGGAAAGTGTCAAGCCATGTTTAAAGACACTTAGTTTCACATAGAGAAGATTTTTTTCCTTTCCAAAAATATTAGCAGAAATGTATTTAAATAATTTTTAAAAATCTGTTCGAGTTAGAAAACAGATGAGTGAGCTTGTTCTCTCCATCCTTCCTGGCACATCATGTACCTGATAATTTTTATTTTTAAAGAAACTTAAAGCATCTTGTAGGCTAGGAGAGAAGATATCTAACACGATGGTCTCTTAGCAACCATAGGATTCTAGAGAGGTCTACTGGGCCCCACTTAATGGAGAAAACATGGTTATACATAGAAATTTCAAAATTCAATGCATAATTTCATAATTTTTCTTTGAAAATAATCTACCAAAAATGCTTTGTGATGGATTTATTATTTTTATAAAGAGGATCTATAACCATTATAAAAATTCAAAAAGTGCAAAAAAGTTAAAAGCAAGCAGTAAATCCTCCCAAACAGGAGTTAGGAGCTGTGCCACACTCTGCCACACTAGAAGCTGCTCTGTCTTTCCTTGGCAACACTTCTTAAAGCTGCTGAGCCAGATTTGTTCCTCTTTCTTTATTAGAATGTGATTGATTGATTGATTTTTAACATTTTACTCTTAATTATTTAAATTACATTTTGCAATTTTCTTAGGAATACAGCAGAAAACATGCTATAATTTTGAGTCATTCCTTCATCTCTTTTTTGTTTTTGTTTTTTTTAAGATTGCATGATATATGCTGTTTTTTAAAAAGGAATTTGGCTTTTGATTCTGACTCGCCATCCAGTCCTCGTCTATAGCATTTTTATTTTTACATACCTCTTACCACCTTGATTACCAATCTCTCTCAAATATTTTTTCTTTCAATTTATGAAGAGAAATGAGAAAATGCACTAACAACCTATCATGGCCATATAATTAATAATGACATTTATTTTAAAAGTACTGTGAAGGACTATTTAATGATAAGGAATGTTTATGAGTAAAAAAGAGAGAGCATAGTGTGCAAGCATGCCTGTGCTCAGCTGTTCAGTCGTGTCCAACTCTTTGCAACCCCATGGACTGTGGTCCGCCAGGCTCCTCTGTCCACAGGATTCTCTAGACAAGAACACTGGAGTGGGCTGCCATGCCCTCCTCCAGTGCACATGCATGCAAATAAATATTTTACAAATATTTCTGAATAGCTTTAACAATGGTTTTTCCAAACCTTAGGTCAAGAAATTGCTTTTAACTTTTTCTTTATGCTTTTCTGCATTTCCAACTTTCTGTATGACATCGTGTTGTTCTTTAAATGTGAAAATGTTCTGAAATTTTACAAAAGTCAAATATTAAGCATAGATTTAAACAGTAAAAAAGGGCATGCAATAAAAAATTATTTCCTCCCACTTCCTATCTTAGTTCAGCACCCACCCAGGGGTGCTAACTGATAACAATCTCATGGTAGTCTGTCATAAAATTCAAGCACATATAAATATGCATATATAAATGAGTATGTATGTGTTATTTTGTATTAAAGTAGAATATAATACACAATATTGCTACTTTGATTTTTTTCCTACTTAGCAATATATATTGGACAAGTTACAATATTGGCCCATCTGGGTTGCTGCTGCTGCTGCTGCTGAGTCGCTTCAGTCGTGTCCGACTCTGTGCGACCCCATAACGGCAGCCCACCAGGCTCCCCCGTCCCTGGGATTCTCCAGGCAAGAACACTGGAGTGGATTGCCATTTCCTTCTCCAATGCATGAAAGTGAGAAGTGAAAGGGAAGTCACTCAGTCGTGTCTGACTTTTAGCGAGCCCATGGACTGCAGCCCACCAGACTTCTCCGCCCATGGGATTTTCCAGGCAAGAGTACTGGAGTGGGGTGCCATTGCCTTCTCCCATCTGGGTTGACCTAATGCTTATTAGGGACAGCATAGTATCCTCATTTACATATCTGGCTAGACTAATAGCTTTTACTTTTTTCTCTAGATTTTTGTTATTACAAACAAACTACAATAACCTTGATAAATACATTTCTGTGCATCTGTGCACAACATTTTCTAGAGACATGGTTGCCAGATCAATGATCAAAGAAAGATATGCCTTTAAAATTTTTACAAATTGGTACTGTCTGGCACTCACCACTCTCTTATCAACTTTGCACGAGAGAGTCTTCCTTCATACTTTCCCAACAGTTTTTTTACCTTTTAAGTAAAAATGGGGTTTCACCGTTGTATTCATTTTCAGTTCATTACTACTTAGCAAACTGAAAGTTTGGAAAAAAAAGTCACACAGTCGTGTCCGACTCTTTGCGATTACATAGACTGTAGCCTGTCCTGCTCCTCTCTCCATGGAATTCTCCAGGCAAGAGTACTGGCGTGGGTTGCCATTTCCTTCTCCTTATTTAAAAATCATTGGAAATTTCTTGCTTCTGAACTGTGTGTCCATATCCTTCATCTATTTTTTGTTGTTTGTCCTTTTCTTTACTGCTTGATAAATACTCTGTTACAAAATTTAGTGCTTTATAGGGTATGTTTAACAAACATACTATTTTTGTCTCCTGAATTTACATTTTTATAGTGTTCTGCCTCACATAATTAATTGTTTTGCATTGTAATTAGAGAAACTTTTATTTTATAGTTTCTGGGAATTAATTACTGTAAAGAACCCATCCAATATGAAATTTAAACAAAAGGTCACAAGTATTTTCAAGGAACATTTTCATTAGGCAGGTGATATTATAGGTTCTGGAAATGACCAAAAATGCATCTAACTCAGGTAGACTGTGCGCTGGACTTCTGTCTCAAGAAAAGAGCACAAAGTGTTGAAATTTACAATAAAAGAAACTAATAAAAAAAATGCTTAAATCATAGTTGCCTTACCCTCAATTTTAACACTACTTTTGTACAACAAAAAAACTATATTATAAATCTAGGTTTATACATATAAGATTTTTCTCCTTCTGTTTGAGTAAAAATGAACCATAGGACTGTTAAGGGTTCAGCTCAGTTCAGTTCAGTCGCTCAGTCATGTCTGACTCTTTGCGACGCCATGAATCGAAGCACGCCAGGCCTCCCTGTCCATCACCAACTCCCGGAGTTCACTCAGACTCATGTCCATCGAGTCGGTGATGCCATCCAGCCATCTCATCCTCTGTCGTCCCCTTCTCCTCCTGCCCTCAATCCCTCCCAGCATCAGGGTCTTTTCCAATGAGTCAACTCTTTGCATGAGGTGGTCAAAGTACTGGAGTTTCAGCTTTAGCATCATTCCTTCCAAAGAAATCCCAGGAATGATCTCCTTTATAATGGACTGGATGGATCTCCTTGCAGTCCAAGGGACTCTCAGGAGTCTTCTCCAACAACACAGTTCAAATGCATCAATTCTTCAGCACTCAGCCTTCTTCACAGTCCAACTCTCACATCCATACATGACCACAGGAAAAACCATAGCCTTGACTAGACGGATCTTTGTTGGCAAACTAATGTCTCTGCTCTTGAATATGCTGTCTAGTTTGGTCATAACTTTTCTTCCAAGGAGTAAGGGTCTTTTAATTTCATGGCTGCAGTCACCATCTGCAGTGATTTTGGAGCCCCCAAAAATAAAGTCTGACACTGTTTCCACTCTCTTCCCATCTATTTGCCATGAAGTGATGGGACCAGATGCCATGATCTTAGTTTTCTGAACGTTGAGCTTTAAGCCAACTTTTTCACTCTCCTCTTTCACTTTCATCAAGAGGCTTTTTAGTTCCTCTTCACTTTCTGCCATAAGGGTGGTGTCATCTGCATATCTGAGGTTATTGAGATTTCTCTTGGCAGTCTTGATTCCAGCTTGAGTTTCTTCCAGCCCAGCGTTTCTCATGATGTACGCTGCATAGAAGTTAAATAAGCAGGGTGACAATATACAGCCTTGATGTACTCCTTTTCCTATTTGGAACCAGTCTGTTGTTCTGTGTCCAGTTCTAACTGTTGTTTCCTGACCTGCATATAGGTTTCTCAAGAGGCAGGTCAGGTGGTCTGGTTTTCCCATCTCTTTCAGAATTTTCCACAGTTTACTGTGATCCACACAGTCAAAGGCTTTGGCATAGTCAATAAAGCAGAAATAGATGTTTTTCTGGAACTCTCTTGCTTTTTCCATGATCCAGCGGATGTTGGCAATTTGATCTCTGGTTCCTCTGCCTTTTCTAAAACCAGTCTCGTGGCTGATTCATGTCAATGTATAGCAAAACGAATACAGTATTGTAAAGCAAAACAAACTAAAAAATAAAATTTAATTAAAAAAAATAAAAAATTAAAAAAAAAATAATAAATAGCTACAGTGAGAATTCTAGTATAAGTTGAATGAGTTTTATAATACAGAAACTAGCTCTGTGCTTGACAAATAGTAGACACTGGATGGAATATTTCTATTTAAAATAGGCTGTCTCAGATTTCCCAATAGCCAGGTGGAAGCAACTCCTGACTTAAAAGTAAGTGGACATGCATCAGTGGGAGGCAGGGGTGACAGAAAAGTTCAGTGCTGCTTTATTATATAAGAAAAGTAAGTTCAGGAGAATTTCAGAGTGTAGGAGTCCAGGCATGGTTTGCACAGATCTCAGCCTATGGATAAGACTGGACCTGTGGCTCTTATGATTATAAGATTCCCTATAGCCATAACCATCAGAAAACTTTAAATATATATATTTCTTACAGATCCAGGAAAGCATATGACACACTTGCTGTCGTACACTGAGGTGATGGGAAGAGAAATGGAAAAGGGAGAGAGGAGACTAGGTATTCTTCTTCTATTAGGGTCCAAGATCAGGACTAGAGTCTCAAGGGCTCACTCTTTAATGGTGAACTTAAGACACAGGTGAGGAATTTTAAAGCCTGGGAAGAGGAAAAAAAAAAAAAACAAGAGAACCAAATGATCAGTTATTCAGACAGCAAAGAAACTGCCTGCAATCCAGGAGACCCAGTTTCAATCCCTGGGTGGGGAGATGCCCTGGAGAAGGTAATGGCTACCCACTCCAGTATTCTTTCCTGGAGAAGGACAGAGGAGCCTGGCAGGCTACAGTCCATGGGGTCACAAAGAGTTGGACAAGGTTAAGTGACCAACACTTTCACTTCACTTTCAAGTTCTCTGAAACAAAGGAGCATGACAGGAGGGGTGGAGGGTGATGTTGGCCTTGATCTTTACCTAGTTTGGTGACTGGAAATGTGTTTATTGAAGCCTTCTTTGAAGTGGATGCCCTACTGTCAAAGCATATGTCAGGCACCTGCATTATGGAAAGAAAAATCAACAGTCAAGGCTTACCTTACAATACCATCAATGCACAGCCAAGTACACCTTGAGAAGTCAGGCAGAGAGAGGCTGGGCTTTTAGGTGGTGAGCTGGGAAAAAAGAGGCCATTAAGACAAATATCACCTTTGCCCTTTCATTTGTGGGAAGGTTTCTGAAAGGATAAGACCAGTATAAATTAGGAGAATGACAAGATTCTTGTCTTCTGAAAAATGAGAAGATATATTCAAACTTATTTAATAAAATATGAAGATGGAAAAGATGGTTAAAAGCAATATTGTATTTCTGAAGAGGGAAAAGAACAAAAGTTTATTAAATTTAAAGTTCAGATAAAGGATCATCTTAGAAAATAGGAAAAATTAAAAAACAAACTACAGGTCAAATAGTAGATAAATTTTGCCATTGAGACAATCAGTGGAAAAGCTGTCTTAAAACAACATTCAAAAAACAAAGACCATGGCATCTGGTCCCATCACTTCATGGCAAATAGATGGGGAAACAATGGAAACAGTGAGATATTTATTTTGGTGGGCTCCAAAATCACTGCAGATGGTAACTACAGCCATGAAATTAAAAGATGATTGCTCCTTGGAAGAAAAGCTATGACAAACCTAGACAGCATATTAAAAAACAGAGACATTACTTTTTCAACAAACGTCCAGATAGTCAAAGTCATGGTTTTTTTGGGGGGGCTCCAAAATCACTGCAGATGGTGACTGCAGCCATGAAATTAAAAGACGCTTACTCCTTGGAAGAAAAGTTATGACCAACCTAGATAGTATATTCAAAAGCAGAGACATTACTTTGCCGACTAAGGTCCGTCTAGTCAAGGCTATGGTTTTTCCTGTGGTCATGTATGGATGTGAGAGTTGGACTGTGAAGAAGGCTGAGCGCTGAAGAATTGATGCTTTTGAACTGTGGTGTTGGAGAAGACTCTTGAGAGTCCCTTGGACTGCAAGGAGATCTAACCAGTCCATTCTGAGGGAGATCAACCCTGGGATTTCTTTGGAAGGAATGATGCTAAAACTGAAGCTCCAGTACTTTGGCCACCTTATGCGAAGAGTTGACTCATTGGAAAAGACCCTGATGCTGGGAGGGATTGAGGGCAGGAGGAGAAGGGGACGACCGAGGATGAGATGGCTGGATGGCATCATGGACTCAATGGACGTGAGTCTGAGTGAACTCCAGGAGTTGGTGATGGACAGGGAAGCCTGGTGTACTGCGATTCATGGGGTCGCAAAGAGTCAGTTACGACTGCGTGACTGAACTGAACTGACACAGTCAAAGGCTTTGGCATAGTCAATAAAGCAGAAATAGATGCTTTTCTGGAACTCTCTTGCTTTTTCGATGATCCAGTGGATGTTGGCAATTTGATCTCTGGTTCCTCTGCCTTTTCTAAAACCAGCTTGAACATCTGGGAGTTCGCGGTTCATGTATTGCTGAAGTCTGGCTTGGAGAATTTTGAGCATTACTTTGCTAGCGTGTGAGATGAGTGCAATTGTGCGGTAGCATTCTTTGGCATTGCCTTTCTGTGGGATTGGAATGAAAACTGACCTTTTCCAGTCCTGTGGCCACTGTTGAGTTAAGGGTTAGGGGGTTGATTTCTAGAGAGACAAAAATGTTCTAACCGTGATCATGGTCAAGGTTTGCACAATTCTGTAAACACCCCAAAAGCCATTGAATTGTACACTTTTTAAGTGGGTTAACTGCGTGGTATGTTAGTCCTGTCTCAATAACACTAAGAAATATTAAATGTGGTGAGTTTTGAGTGGAGCTGTGTGCAAAATAAATTACTGTGGTTTGTCAGCTCACTCTCACAGCATCTTCTGTACCAGCCAGGATACAGTTCCATTAGGAAACGGGTTTTCAGTGGGCTTGTCTTTGGAGATTCCTTCCCTGATCTGCCCTCTTTTCAAATTCTCACAGTTGGGGTAGAAGCCAGGGTAGATGGAGGGGCATTTTCTGACCTCCTCTACTATGTTTTTGTTATTCCTCTAACCACTGGGGTTATCATTCTTCCTCAGTGTAGTCAATCAATGCTCTAGAACTTGACACACCACAATATGGGTTAGCAGAGGGTAAGCAGCCCTGGATGATTGAAGAAAATTTAGCCTGGCTGGTACCAGCTGGGGCACATCCTAAGGGACTTTCACGCTCTCATGAGCTCTCATCTTACTGAGGGGAGTGTGACCCAACACATTAAACAATTAGTTATACAATCACTATTTCTTACAGAATCTCTTCCACCTGTCTCCTAAATGCCTACGAGTATTCAGTGGTAGACTTTTTTTGCTTTTTATTCTTGAAGACCTTTCATTAAGATATAATAAAGAGAATAAAACTACAGGTATTATTACATTATTTCCAGCAGCTTTGAATGACTGTTACCTTCATCACTGAATTTTTAACCCCCAGAGTATGAGTCAAAAATCAAGGTAAATAGTCTTTCTCTCTTGCACAGATATGCAATGACTCAGTGATGAGCAAAAATCTCTAAAACTAATTTAATTCCCTGGAATCATTCTTAACACATAATTGGAAAACACTGTCAAGTTTTTCCATCCCATATATATATTGGTGAGGTTATTTTTTGTGTGTGTGCCTCAGACTAAGGAAAATGTTAATCAGAAGAGGCCAGACAATTACACAAATTTTATCAAGTATTCTGAAAGCCCCATAAATGGTCCCAGATACAATCTTATATGCAGAGTACATCATGCAAAATGGCCAGCTGGAATTAAGATTGCTGGAAGAAATAACAACCTCAGATATGCAGATGATACCACTCTAATGGCAGAGAGTGAAGAGGAACTAAAAAGCCTCTTGATGAGGGTGAAGAGGAGAGTGAAAAAGCTGCCTTAAAACTCAACATTCAAAAGCTAAGATCAGGGCATCTGGCCCCATCACTTCATGGCCAATAGAAGGGGAAAAAGTAGAAGCAGTGACAGACTTTCTTTTCTTGGACTCAAAAATCACTGCAGATGGAGACTGCAGCCATGAAAGTAAAAGAGGCTTGATCCTTGGACGACAAGCTATGAAAAACCTACACAGCATATTATAAAGCAAAGATATCAGTTTCCTGACAAAGGTCTGCACAGTCAAATCTATGGTTTTCCAGTAGTCACATACGGATGTAAGTGCTGGACCAGAAAGAAAGCTCAGAGCCAAAGAATGGATGTGTTTGAACTGTGGTGTTGGAGAAGACTCTTGAGAGTCCCTTGGACAGTGAAGAGATCCAACCAGTCCATTCTAAAGGAAATCAACCCTGAATATTCATTGGAAGGACTGATGCTGAAGCTGAAACTCCAATACTTTGGCCACCTGATGCGAAGAACTGACTCACTGGAAAAGACCCTGATGCTGGGAAAGATTGAGGCCAAAAGGAGAAGAGGGTGGCAGAGATGAGATGGTTAGACAGCAACACTGACTCAATGGACATGAATCTGAGTGAACTCCAGGAGATAATGATGGACGGGGAAACCTTTAGTGCTGTAGTTCATGAAGTCGCAAAGAGTCAGACATGACTTAATGACTAAACAACAACAAAAATCTATACAGCACAGAAAAAAAAATCAGAGGCTGCCTATACTATAAAAACTTGAGGATAAACTCACTTTGAGAATAATGAATATGGTTTCAGATAAAGTAGGATAAATTATTTTTAATGAAAAATGGACTATTACATCTACTACTCAATTTTTTTAAAATAATTCTACAGATACCCAAAAGAAAGACACTTCATTCCAAAGCACTATCAAAATTGTAGATCACTGTCAGTGGTTGCTTGAGCTTTTCATGAATTTTTTTTTCTAGCTCCCACAGACTTAAACCTCTTTTAATAAAACCTGCTCTTCCTCTCTATAACTTCATTAACAATGTTCTGTTGCTTCCAGTCGTCCTGAGAAGAACAGAAATATGGTACGTTACTCCTGACATCATCATTCAGAGAAACTTCAGGGAAGAGAGGTTAAACATACATCTGCTCCAAAGGGAAAGGAACACTTAAAAGGTTTATTTTGAAACAGGATAGAAAATTGGTTCTCAAATATTCAAGTTTCTGAGAGACTTTGATTAGACTGGATACAGCAACAGTAAAGGAAAGTAAGATATATGAAACAATACATACATAGAAATACGCTATTAGAACCCAATATACAGAGAAAAAACAAGCGACAATCATCTGCTTTGTTTGAAAGAATAAGGAAAACAGCAATTCTCTTCTCACCAAAGGATGCAATAAATCTCCACAGAGGAATTCTCTTTAGTCTCTCATGAGCTCAGCACTAGCATTGAGACAAAGCGGGTATGGTCATTCAGCTCAGTTCAGTCGCTCAGCTGTGTCCAACTCCTTGCAACCCCATGGACTGCAGCACGCCAGGCTTCCCTGTCCATCACCATCTCCTGGAGCTTGCTCAAACTCATGTCCACCAAGTCGGTGATGCCATCCAACCATCTCATCCTCTCTTGTCCCCTTCTCCTCCTGCTTTCAATCTTGCCCAGCATCAGGGTCTTTTCCAATGAGTCAGCTCTTCTCACCAGGTGGCCAAAGTATTGGAGCTTCAGCTTCAGTCCTTCTAAAGAATATTCAGACTGACTTCCTTTAGGATGGCCTGGTTTGCAGCATGGCCCTTAGTCTAGGTGAATTCTCCCACTGGAGGGAAAGACAAGTTTGGACCCTGATCATTTTCACCATCTAGTGGCAGGTGTGCGGGGACAGAGACAGGGACTTGTGTGTAGGATTCGGATGCTCAGAAAAGAACACACTCCATCTGGTTGTGGATGGAAGGCTCACTGAAGTAAAATTTGAAGAACCTGCAGATATAAACCAGATCAAGACAAGATGCTCCGGGCTCCAGAACTCAAGGTCAAGGGCAGGAGAGTCTTAAGGCAGCACGGAGTGTATGAAGAGGAAAACTAAAACCACTTACTACTGAGTCATCAGTTACCACTGCAAAATGAAGGAAGAGGAGTCTGCAGAAACAGCTAAGGGCCAGATGATGCAGGGTCTTTGGGGCCATGAGAAGGAGCATAGACGATCCTTAAGGGATAAGAAAGGGGTAATTAAGGAGGTACTGAAATGCTTTAAAGAAAGAGGCTGACTTGATCTGATTTGCATTTTAGGGAGAACATTAATATGCAATGTGAAGGTTAGCACTGAGGAGTGCAAGGCTGGAAACAAGAAACCGGCCAGGGCATGAGAAATATGGAATACCCTGACCCAGCCACAGAAAAAAGAACGGACGGCAGGGACCAAGTGTGAGTCACACTGGCTAGAATCAGATAGTGGATGAGGAAAAGTGAAGATGACTTTTCAGGAACTCAAAGAATAATGGCAACCCACTTCAGTATTCTTGCCTGGAGCATCCCATGGTCAGAGGAGCCTGGTGGGCAACAGTCCACGAGGTCTCAAAAGAGTCACACACGACTTAGCAACTCAACATTAACAACAACAATGCGAAGAGTTGGGCACAGCTGAGCGACCGCGTATGAGTAAGAGCAAAGAACACGGAATGGATGAAGGAGCCCACGTGCCGGATGAATACTTGGGCATCACTGTTTGGGCTGTGGCAGGCAGTCTCAATGATGCATATCGTAGGAAAACTTTCTTTCCTATCCAAGGCTAATAAACCAGAGAGAGGAAAATGAGAAACAAACACACTTTTAAAGTAGTACATCCGGGACTTCCCTGGCGGTCCAGTGGCTAAAACTCCGAGTTCCCAGCTCACAGGGCCCAGGCTGCGTTCCTGGCCGGTGCACCAGGTCCCACGTGCTGCAACTAAGGCCTGGCACAGCCGAATCAATACATTATAAATACACCAATTAAAACAAACATTAAACATAAAGTAGTATACCATCGAACTTTTATCATTATTTAGTTGGGGAATTTTATTAGTGGTGGTGTGAGCAGTGGGCTAAGTCTTCCCCTCCCATGTAACGGAAACATAAGCATTCCAAATCACCCTCTTAAAAATAAAACGGAGAATAACAATCAAGTTGATTTAGAAAATACTATAAAAACATACACACCTGACAAAGGAGAGTGTTAACAGTTAAAACTGTATTTGATGTTTTGGAGAACTGGTTTACTAGATACTGGTTTACTAAGCTCTTGAGAAGAAGTCTTTTGAGTATAGGTATACACAGAAACATCTGGAAGTCTTAGCTCTTACTAATGAGTAAGAGGAAACAGTAGCAGAAAACATTTCCTATACTACAAAACTTTCCTTTGTAAATAGAGAATAAAAATTGGCCATAGTCTTATTATTATAGTATATTTGCAACAGTGAAGAAAAATAGATCATACAGCTTGGTTGGCTTGAAAGAAATGAATTATAGTAGTGAATTATAGCTTTAAGATGTGTCCGATGGGTAAAATAAAATAAGCCCAAGGCAGTCCTTGGTTGGTATGACCCTCAGCGCCATTTTGTTCGTGTGCCACAGCCTAGCTACAGCTACAGTTCTTAAGCTTTAGAACATGACAGTTTATTTCCTAAATTATAAGCAAAAAATGACTCCCTGGTTATGAGGGAATACACATATACCATGGCTGACACTAAGGTACACCTTGGCTTCCAGTCCACACCTTCCTTTTTCCCAAATACGAATGATGATTTCAACTATATTATCAAAATAATGATAAAAAAAGATTGGTATCATCTCCCAATCATTCCCTTATGCCTGATGTTCCCAACCCCCCAGATAATAATACGAGAGGGAGCAGATAAGCATGCTAGTGCTTCCTGTAATTATGTGTGAATGAGAAAAAGAGGTGTGTGTGTGTGTGTGTGTGTGTGTATGAAAGAAAAAATAATTAAGTGTACACAGTACTATGAGAGAGAGAAATGTCAACCAACAATGATTACAGACACTGGCAAACTAAGCAAATAGGAAAAGAAAATAACAAACAAGCAACCTGATAAAAAATGGTTTGGCTGTGTAGAAAGAATACTGATTACAGTTATTTCTCTGAACTGCGTACCACATGCCCTAATTACCAGCAGCACAGTGATGAATACGTAAATTGTTAACTATGTATCTGATTACATTGTACTCATTTTAACAAGGTTGAACTTTGTTAATGTATAATCAAACTTCATAATCTCTTCATAATTTATCCTTCCTTAAAATGGCCATTGGTTCCTAACTTAAAATTGTGGAAGCTTATGTGAAATGACGAAGTAAAGAAGGAATCAAACGAATATTTAAAGTAATGATAATTTTGAAAAACTGGCATCTATAAATAAGAAGAAGGCTATTGGTAAAAAAATACACTCACTGTTCTATATCACAAGTTATTTCTACATGTAATTTATTTTAGATATATTGACAGTCTAGGGAAAGTGGAAGCATTAGAATAAAGATTTAGAAAATTTTATAATCAAATTCCTAAAAAAAGTGACAAGTGTTTTTTAAAATATAAATTCAAAAGCCATTGAAAATACCCTCATGCTTTCTCTAAAAATAAGATATCCATTCTATCAGTTCAGTTCAGTCGCTCAGTCGTGTCCGACTCTTTCCGACCCCATGAATTGCGGCATGCCAGGCCTCCCTGTCCATCACCAACTCTCGGAGTTCACTCAGACTCGCGTCCATCAACTCAGTGATGCCATCCAGCCATCTCATCCTCGGTTGTCCCCTCTTCCTCCTGTTCCCAATCCCTCCCAGCATCAGAGTCTTTTCCAATGAGTCAACTCTTTGCATGAGGTGGCCAAAGTACTGGAGTTTCAGCTTTAGCATCATTCCTTCCAAAGAAATCCCAGGGCTGATCTCCTTCAGAATGGACTGGTTGGATCTCCTTGCAGTCCAAGGGACACTCAAGAGTCTTCTCCAACACCACAGTTCAAAAGCATCAATTCTTCGGTGCTCAGCCTTCTTCACAGTCCAACTCTCACATCCATACATGACCACAGGAAAAACCATAGCCTTGACTAGACGGACCTTAGTCGGCAAAGTAATGTCTCTGCTTTTGAATATACTATCTAGGTTGGTCATAACTTTTCTTCCAAGGAGTAAGCGCCTTTTAATTTCATGGCTGCAGTCACCATCTGCAGTGATTTTGGAGCCCAAAAAAACAAAGTCTGACACTGTTTCTACTGTTTCCCCATCTATTTCCCATGAAGTGATGGGGCC
>SJXQ01008418.1:199749-272236 GCA_006408695.1 Aepyceros melampus
TAATATGGCTAAATCAATGTGGGGGACAGCATCAGCCAATTCCTTTAGCTTTAAGAGACTTTAGTTTCAACTAAAAAACATTGAACAGAAATTATTCACCAATTTTCCTGTATGAGCACTGTACAAAATTATCCTAATTTACAGCAGGGTTGCTTTTCTTAACTTTATTTATTTATGGCTGTGCTGGGTCTTGGTTGCTGCATGGGCTTCTCTCGGCTGCAGGGAGCAGGGGCTACTCTCTGGCTGTGGAGTGCAGGCTTCTCACTCACGGCTGCAGGGAGCAGGGGCTACTCTCTCGCTGTGGAGTGCAGGCTTCTCACTGCAGAGGCCTTTCTAGTTGTGAGCACAGGCTCTAGGGCGTGTGGGCGTCAGCACTTGTGGCATGTGAGCTCAGTGGTTGCAGCTCCTGGGCTCTAGAGCAGAGGCCCAACAGCGTGGTGCAGGAGCTCAGTTACTCTGCGGCATGTGGAATCTTCCAGGGTCAGTGATGGAACCTGAGTCTCCTGCATTAGCAGGTGGATTCTTCGCCACTGAGCCACCACAGGAGCCCCTATAGTAGGGTTTCTTAACCTTGGCAACACTGAAATTTTGGGCCAGATAGGTCTTTATCCTGAGGGCTGCACTGTGCACTGCAGGATGCTTGGTAGCAGCCTTAGCTTCTATCCACTAGATACCAGCGGTGTTACCTCCCACTCCTAATAGTGACAGGCAAAAACATCTCCACATATTGCCAAATGTCCCTGAGTGTGTGTGTGTGAGTGCACACAAAACTGACCCCCAATGGGAACTACTGCTTTATAAATGTCGGGAAAGGTGCAGAAATTAAAAGTTCTGTTAATGTAGTCATAATTGAAATGCTTTAGCCAAGTTCCCTATTTTAAAGGAGAATAGGAAACTTTTTCTTTGATGAGAATTATCAAGCCACATCAAAAAATTAACTCAGCAAAAGAAAAAGAATTCAACAAAGTGTGTTTTATTTAATTTTTTTAAGGGAGATGTTGAGAGGGTGAGGAAAAAAAACAAGAAATAAGGAAATGTTCTGACCTGTAAAATTGAGAACAGAAGACATAAAATTTTAAAAAATATACTTCAGTTCTGTATTATAGTTGAAATAGGGAGATGAAAACTGAAAGATCAGATAGAGGAGACTTAAGTACAAAAAGTGAGAATGTATAAGATGGCAAAGGTGGGGTGGCAGTGGGGGTGGAAATAGGGTGAAACTTTGAGAAGGAAGAGAGGCAGGCCAATCAGGAGTTAAAAGAGGAGCACCTCCTGGCCCTCACTCTCGCTTCCTGTCACGTCTCTTTCCACTCAAACCCGAGCTCAGCATCCTTCAACTCAGACTGCCAACATCCTCCTCCCAGGGCTGGACCATGAGCCGGTGGAGGAGGTGGGGATGGAGGCTAGAAAGCAGGGGAGAATCACTACCAGGGAAGCAGCAATGACACACAAAAGGTGGGAACCAGCGAAATGCCAGGGTCAACACCCGGCTTTATCACACACAGCAGTCTTTTTTCGGTGAGGGAGCATTTGTGTGAACAGCCCGGAAGTTAACTTCAAAAGAAAGGTAATGAGAGCCTATGTTAGGGCATTGGCAGAAGAATTGAACATAACAGCACTTGCTTACATTTTGCATAAAACTTTGAAGGATAATACCTGTTTTTATCCCTTATAACCATCAACACATTTAGATTTGCTTCATGAACAGGAAACACTTAACAAATACTAGTTCGGTTTAATTTGATTCACTTCAAGTTAACCTGTCATATCTATTTCAGTCAAAGGAAACTAAAGCCCAGTGAAGACAAGTGACTTGCCTATGATCCAGTGGTAAATTGTGGAGCTAAGGATGAAACTGAAGTCTCCTTAATTCCAAAATCCAAAATCCACTCCATTAGTTGTAACAAATGCGTGACCCGTGTGTCATTCTCTCCACTGCTTTACCACTGCAGACATTGCTAATCAATTTCCTACCAAGAGCTTGGATACGACCTCAGGATCCTTTTGAAAACAGGGCTCCAGGGGGCTACCCTGAATTAACTTTTCTGTGTCCTAAGGTGCACTGTGCTAACTAGCCAAGAGAAAGGAAGAAGACAGGGTTGAGATGCCCTGCTGGCAGAACCATTATCATTTGGGAGCTATGGGAGTGGGCTTCCTGGGTAGTTCAGATGGTAAAGAATCTGCCTGCAACATGGGAGACCCGGGTTCCATCCCTGAGTCGGGAAGATCCCCTGGAGGAGGGCATGGAACCCACTCCAGTATTTTTGCTTTGAGAATCCCATGGACGTGGAGCCTGGTAGACTACAGTCCATGGGGTTATAAAGAGTCAGATATGCCTGAGCAACCCAGCACAGCCGTGGGAGTGAATCCAGCAGGAGGGAAGGATATACGTACATTAAGAATGACTAAGGAGGAGCTTCCTATGTGGTCCAATGGTTAAGATTCTGCTTTGCAGTGCAGGGGGCACCGGTTCGATCTTGGGGGTGGGGGGAACTAGGATCCCACATGCTGCAGGGCAACTAAGCCCACAAACTCCAGCTACTGAGCCCATGTGCCGCAACAAAAGATTCTGCATGATGTGACAAAGATCCTGGGCACCACAACTAAGACCCAACCCAGCCAAACAAATGTGAAATATTTAAAAAAAAAAAAAAAAAAAAGAACGATTGAGAAGCTAAACCTGGGTGACTAGGGGGATAACGGCACTGTTAACAGGAGCAGCCGCAGAGCTGCAGTGTTGTGAGCGTGATTTTAGATGCGTTGCATTCACAGTGAGAAAGGAGGCCATCACAGTCAAAGCTGGAGGAGGCTGTTCAGAGGGAAAAAACGCAGGACCTCCTAGTGGGTCTGGTGATCTCAGCCTCACAAACAATGGGAACCGTGGATCCTCAAGGTACATGTTCAGAAGATCCTGGCCAAACACTTTTAGGAGAGATGCAATAAGGACATTCCAAAGTCCTGAATCAAAGGACACTGCTGTGAGTCATTTCACCAGGGGAGAAATATTCTCCTATAATTCAAATAATCACCAAATTAAAAAAAAAAATCTGATTTCCTATGTGCCAGGTTCCATTTAAATAGGAGGAGGGAAGCAGTGAAAAGAAAATGGCTCTTTAACAACTTCTGAGTCTCACAGAGAATGATAAAAGACATTCTGTAAAACTTTACAAACTAAATTATTAAACCTTTACGTGCTTATTCATGACAAGATGTTTTTATTTAATGGGAATCTGGATGAACTGCTTCCATCACTTCTGCATAAGATTAACAATGCAAGGCTTTCTATCAGTCCAATGATGTGCCTTAAATTTTATTATGTCAGACACATTTGGCAAATTAAACAGAACACCATGGAAAATGTCTGGTTATAACTAAGAGGCAGGAATACTGCTTATGCAAACCTTGATAGGCAACTTGTTGAACCATTTCCTAACCTCAAAACAGATGTGTTTTCTATTATTTAGCATTTAATGTTTCATCTTGGCCTTTCTTTTTTAATCTTAGCTAGTTTCTTCCCCTTTCACTTCCATCCACTTCATGAGTGTCTTGGTTAAGTTATAAAATCAAGCTATAATGATCTTATTTGGCACCATATGGCTAATGTCAACCAAAGAGTCTTTAATATTTTCTAAGCAACAGGCTATTGTAGTTAATGCTCTCAGAACTAATTTCAATCTAAAAAATATTGCAGGCTATCTATAAACACATACACATGTCTGAGAACTGTCCTCCTAAGCCAAACTTTAATTAATAGCCCAACAAAATAATACCAACACTTCAAATATGCTCTTGGGACAGACTACTGACACCACAGACAAGAGAATTTCTATTCAAAAGCATAAAGTCACCACTATTTCCTTTGCCAAAAACAAAAACAACAAAACATCCCTCAAGTTCATCAATGGACCTACCAGTATCAATTTTTCTAGGCATTATTAGTGAATTTTACATATATATGAAAGAATATTTAGATCTTAAGAATTCTTCATAAGGTTAGTTTCATTTCCAGTAAAGCAAAGATCAAACAGGGTCTTATATATTTTATTGCTAGGTATAAATCCACAGAAAGGATCTCAATCACACAAATTTTTGACAAGCTTACAGTTATGTGAATATGTGCTGAGGGTATAGAATGTATCATAAAGCTCTGGATATTCTCAACCAAACGGCCTTTCAAGAAGCTCAAAATATCATAGAGCATTTCTGAGAATAAGGAAATTTCAACAAGCAGTAACCTTAGTAGGGAAATCTAAAAGTTCTGCTCAGCAGGAGTCTCTACTGAACACTGCACTTGCTTCTTTGATAAGAAAAAAGAGGGTGGGGAGGGGCTGGTTGGACCGGGAATTATGGTTTCTCAGCTTTTCTTCTATTTCTTCTTCCTTCTTTTCTGTGCTTCCAAAAGAAGAGCTGGACCAAGAAGGGGAGACACTTTAATGGGGAGGCAGAAAGGCTGATCTGGGTTAGCCAGACTTCAAAGACCCAGTGAAGTGGGGGAAGCTCCCTTTGTGACTTTCCAGATGGGCTGGCCACCTCAACTCAGGCACTGACAACCCTCTCTGGGGGCAAGTCAGTCAATGCTCCCAGTAAAACTGCAAAAGGGCAAAGTCTGGTTTTTTGCCCTCTTTTTCTTTCTGAAATCTTGTTACTTTTTCTCAAATACTCTCCTTCCATTTCTGTGAGTCAGCACCATTTCCTTCCCAGCACTTGTCATAATCCAAAATTATCCCGTTGACTTAATTTTTTTGTTTGCTCATCATTTCCTTTCTCAACTGACTCTACATTCCATGAGGGCATGGACCTGGTCTGTGTCGTTCACCCTGTAACCTGGCACTTGGACTAATGCCTGGTACATGGCAATACTTGGTAAGAGGCTGCTGAGAGACAGACAAATTCCTTGCCTACTCCCTGCTTCTTCTCCCCAGCTTACAAGGACAGTGACCATCAGTCCTACCCTCCCTCCCGGCCCACAGTGGACACTGTTGGCCCCACTGACATCTGTGTTGTCTGGGTGGGATCAATACCATCCCCATTCCCAGAGGCTGGACCTGATGAGATGAAGCCAGTCGTAGCTTTCTCCTAGCACAGTGTAGAGGTGGGCATAAGTGAAAGTGAAAGTGAAGTCGCTCAGTCGTGTCCGACTCTTTGCAACCCGTGGACTGTAGCCCACCAAGCTCCTCCATCCATGGGATTCTCCAGGCAAGAATACTGGAGTGGGTTGCCATTTCCTTCTCCAGGGCATCTTCCTGACTCAGGGATCGAACTCAGGTCTCCCACATTGCAGGCAGACGCTTTAACCTCTGCACCACCAGGGAAGCACAGAGGTGGGCATACGATACCATTTGGTGCAATCAGAGAGAAGAGATATGTGATATAATTTGGTAAAATTAAAATGGCTGGGGAAAGAGGCGGTCCTTGCCTCTCCTTTCCTCCACAGGAGCCGGGAAACATGGAGCCCTGCAAGCTGCTGGCAGCCATCTTGCCCCCATGAGGTAAAGGCCGGCACACACACAAGGTCAAGAGCTTTTCAAAGAAAGGAAGCCACGTCTTGGGACCTTGCTAACCTCTGGTCAAATCCACTTCAGGGTTCCCGCTGGATTCTCCACTTTGCTGGACTTATTCAGACTCTTGCTTTCAAGACCACTGAGGTGGGACTCCCTTACTGCTAACATTCCCTCCCAGAAGTCTCATTTCCCAAGATAAGTCCCGGCAAGGTATTATTTCATTAACTAGGGAAAAGCACAATATCAATTAGGTTTAACCCTCCCCAAGAGTATTTTCACTTAAAAATGCAGACAGACAGACACAGATGTGCTTCAGTGTTCTTACCTAATAATCCAGAGAGGGAAACAGAGCCAGTGACCACACAGATTCATCCCGCTTTCTTCATGTTTATAAGTGGGATTCGTACAAAACAAACTCAATCACTGTAATGAGTTTAGGAAGTCGGTGTTTTCCAATTTTCAATTTTTTTCAATAAATATTTATTTATTTGGCTGTGCTGGGTCTAGGTACAGCATGTGAGATCTCGTTTCCTGACCAGGGATGGAACCCGGGACCCCCTGCATTTGAAATGCAGAATCTTAGCCACTGGACCACCAGGGAAGTGCCTACTTTTCACTTGATTAGTTGGTCAAATATCCCGCTTTTTGAAATGGAACAAAAGAACGACAGCGAAGTCTTGCGCTCTTAGTTCAATGAGTACAAATCCGAATGAAAATGATGCACAAGAGCTACATTTAAAGGTCGATGAGGCTTCTGAGGAGAATGGTGACCTCTGACTTGCAGGTCTGCAAAGACTTCACAGAGGTTGTATCTGTGCTGGACTCTCAGGATGGACAAGAGAGATGAAGGGCAAGAATGCAACCCTGAGTTACACCTGATGAACTGTGCTGGCCCAGGTGGGTATGGACGCAAGGAGGAAACCACTGATGAAGTCAAGCAAAGTGAGCTGGGACAGGCTGTGTAGGACTCAGAATGTCTCTAGAAACTCAGTGAAGACTTTCAAGCAACACAGTGACATAACCAGGGCGGGGTAGGAAGACTGACTTATGGATGTGGCCTCTGGTGTAGCCTGAGGAATGGTAAAGGGAGAGTTCACAGCAACTGAAACTAGGAAAGGTGGGCGGTTTTGTGGACACCAGCTAGGCATTTGACTCCCTGCTGCTCCCACCCCCAACCAAGCCAGGGCTCAGAGGAGATGGGGGCTCACGCTTAGTGTTGGTTAAACAGTGTTCTGTGCGCCTAGGGCCCTAACCATCACCTCTACTGACGTTTTTATGGAAAAATACTTTTCCTCCCAAAAGAACAGCCTAAAATCAAAACTGTTGGAGCTCTTGGAATTAAAGTTGGTATATTATATAAATTATTTTTAAGTTTAAAGATAACATCTCCAAGAACATTATTTTTTTTCCTCTATATTCCAGGACTGCTTTGAGATTTTAGTCTAGACAGATTCACACCCTCACAAATGAGCTTTTGAGCTTAAGATCTTAAAATAGGACTGTGCTGACATTGTAAAACAAATCAGGAGGGAATAATGGCTGGAGTAAGCTTTGTTTCTCTTTTTCCTGATGAGTTTTGAATTAATCGAAGATGGGTAACAGAACAGATAAATTACGGAAGGAAATAAAATGTTTTTATAGGTATTAGTATAGAAGATCTAAGACATTATGAAAAAGGCACAGCGATTAGGAAATTTCAATCAATATTAACTATTATTTCTCCACAGAAGATGAGAAATTTCTTATTACCCAAACAGGACAGGCCATTTTGTATTAGGTTCAGGACAAAGAACCAGAGGATGAATTATGCTAAAACTAAACTAGGTTAGACAACAGAGGCTCCTCAGTCACCCCTGCTGTTGGTGTAATTTGTGGAGGCGAGGATGCACGTGATCAACTCCTATTGTTGACTGAGCACACACAAAAAGACACTTCTTTTCCTTATAATTTTGTGCTAAGAGATAGTATTCAGATGCACAGATTTCCTCGCACAAGAAACCATAAAAAAAAAAACAAACATAAAGCTTTTGGGAAAAAAACAAAACAAAACAAAAAAACACCTCTACACAGCCCTGGGAAATTAGAAACCTGTTCCCAGAAGTCTGTGCAACTCTGTAAGCCCAGACAGGCTCCTGAGCCATGGCGAGCGCTGGTCATAGGAATGTGTTCATAAATGTCAGTCAGCACATGCAGCACAGTCTCCATATCACAAAGAAGCGGCTATTTTATGCTGTGGAAAAAGAAATGAGGCTGTGGGATGGACAACACAGCTGCTGGCGGCTCCTCCGCCTGGCCCTCTGCAGCTCTCACTTCAAGACTGGCCTCCTGGACAGTGTTTCTGGGCCATATACTCACGAACATGAGTGGGCCTCTTCCAGTTCAGTTCAGTCACTCAGTTGTGTCTGACTCTTTGCGACCCCATGAATCGCAGCATGCCAGGCCTCCCTGTCCATCACTAACTCCTGGAGTTCACTCAAACTCACGTCCATTGAGTCAGTGATGCCATCCAGCCATCTCATCCTCGGTTGTCCCCTTCTCCTCCTGCACCCAATCCCTCCCAGCATCAAAGTCTTTTCCAATGAGTCAATTCTTCGCATGAGGTGGCCAAAGTACTGGAGCTTCAGCTTTAGCATCATTCCTTCCAAAGAACACCCAGGGTTGATCTCCTTTAGAATGGACTGGTTGGGTGTCCTTGCAGTCCAAGGGACTCTCAGGAGTCTTCTCCAACAACACAGTTCAAAAGCATCAATTCTTTGGTGCTCAGCTTTCTTCACAGTCCAACTCTCACATCCACACATGACTACTGGAAAAACCATAGCCTTGACTAGACGGACCTTTGTTGGCAAAGTAATGTCTCTGCTTTTGAATATGCTATCTAGGTTGGTCATAACTTTTCTTCCAAGGAGTAAGGGTCTTTTAATTTCATGGCTGCAGTCACCAACTGCAGTGATTTTGGAGCCCAAAAAAAAAAAGTCTGACACTGTTTCCACTCTCTCCCCATCTATTTGCCATGAAGTGATGGGACCAGATGCCATGTCTTTGTTTTCTGAATGTTGAGCTTTAAGCCAACTTTTTCACTCTCCTCTTTCACTTTCATCAAGAGGCTTTTTAGCTCCTCTTCACTTTCTGCCATAAGGCTGGTATCATTTGCATATCTGAGGTTACCTACAAATTTCTCTGTCCGTGGCATTCTCCAGGCAATGATACTGGAGTGGGTTGCCATTTCCTTCTCTGGAGGATCTTCCTGACCCAGGGATTGAACCTGTATCTGTTTTGTCTCCTGCATTGGCAGGTGGATTCTTTACCACTTGTGCCACCTGAGAAGCCCAAGAGATATCTGCTTTTGCGACCCAATCTTTTGATGTTCAACTAAATGTTTGTTTTTATTCCAGCAGATTACTTGCATATATCCTGGCTCCTCCCTTACCTCTTTGGAGCAGTTCCTCAGAACTCTCTGAGAGGCTGCTCCTGGACCACAGTCCTCAGTGAGGTCTCTGAATAAAAGATAACTCACAACTTTTAGACTGTGTATTTTTCTTCCATTAACAACTGCATATTCTTTCGCCAGAGCCTAGCCTATATAAAACGTATTTTCCCCTTGGGACGCAGTATTCATGTGGTACATTTCCTTTTGACTTCATGTCTTCATGAGCATGTTCACGGAACTGTGTCCAACCACGGATGCCCTAGCACTTGACCACATGACCGTCTAGTATGTACCTCTGCTCCATAAAGAGTTTTAAAATATTTGTTTTGCTTTCTCTCCCTACCCATTTTCTCAAATGAATTATTTTTAATGGAAAGAAAGTGAAAGTGGCTCAGTCGTGTCCAACTCTTTGGGACCCCATGGACTATACAGTCTATGGAATGCTCCAGGCCAAAATACTGGAGTGGGTAGCTGTTCCCTTCTCCAGGGGATCTTCCTAGAACAGATAAATTACGGAAGGAAATAAAATGTTTTTATAGGTATTAGTATAGAAGATCTAAGACATTATGAAAAAGGCACAGCGATTAGGAAATTTCAATCAATATTAACTATTATTTCTCCACAGAAGATGAGAAATTTCTTATTACCCAAACAGGACAGGCCATTTTGTATTAGGTTCAGGACAAAGAACCAGAGGATGAATTATGCTAAAACTAAACTAGGTTAGACAACAGAGGCTCCTCAGTCACCCCTGCTGTTGGTGTAATTTGTGGAGGCGAGGATGCACGTGATCAACTCCTATTGTTGACTGAGCACACACAAAAAGACACTTCTTTTCCTTATAATTTTGTGCTAAGAGATAGTATTCAGATGCACAGATTTCCTCGCACAAGAAACCATAAAAAAAAAAACAAACATAAAGCTTTTGGGAAAAAAACAAAACAAAACAAAAAAACACCTCTACACAGCCCTGGGAAATTAGAAAACCTGTTCCCAGAAGTCTGTGCAACTCTGTAAGCCCAGACAGGCTCCTGAGCCATGGCGAGCGCTGGTCATAGGAATGTGTTCATAAATGTCAGTCAGCACATGCAGCACAGTCTCCATATCACAAAGAAGCGGCTATTTTATGCTGTGGAAAAAGAAATGAGGCTGTGGGATGGACAACACAGCTGCTGGCGGCTCCTCCGCCTGGCCCTCTGCAGCTCTCACTTCAAGACTGGCCTCCTGGACAGTGTTTCTGGGCCATATACTCACGAACATGAGTGGGCCTCTTCCAGTTCAGTTCAGTCACTCAGTTGTGTCTGACTCTTTGCGACCCCATGAATCGCAGCATGCCAGGCCTCCCTGTCCATCACTAACTCCTGGAGTTCACTCAAACTCACGTCCATTGAGTCAGTGATGCCATCCAGCCATCTCATCCTCGGTTGTCCCCTTCTCCTCCTGCACCCAATCCCTCCCAGCATCAAAGTCTTTTCCAATGAGTCAATTCTTCGCATGAGGTGGCCAAAGTACTGGAGCTCAGCTTTAGCATCATTCCTTCCAAAGAACACCCAGGGTTGATCTCCTTTAGAATGGACTGGTTGGGTGTCCTTGCAGTCCAAGGGACTCTCAGGAGTCTTCTCCAACAACACAGTTCAAAAGCATCAATTCTTTGGTGCTCAGCTTTCTTCACAGTCCAACTCTCACATCCACACATGACTACTGGAAAAACCATAGCCTTGACTAGACGGACCTTTGTTGGCAAAGTAATGTCTCTGCTTTTGAATATGCTATCTAGGTTGGTCATAACTTTTCTTCCAAGGAGTAAGGGTCTTTTAATTTCATGGCTGCAGTCACCAACTGCAGTGATTTTGGAGCCCAAAAAAAAAAAGTCTGACACTGTTTCCACTCTCTCCCCATCTATTTGCCATGAAGTGATGGGACCAGATGCCATGTCTTTGTTTTCTGAATGTTGAGCTTTAAGCCAACTTTTTCACTCTCCTCTTTCACTTTCATCAAGAGGCTTTTTAGCTCCTCTTCACTTTCTGCCATAAGGCTGGTATCATTTGCATATCTGAGGTTACCTACAAATTTCTCTGTCCGTGGCATTCTCCAGGCAATGATACTGGAGTGGGTTGCCATTTCCTTCTCTGGAGGATCTTCCTGACCCAGGGATTGAACCTGTATCTGTTTTGTCTCCTGCATTGGCAGGTGGATTCTTTACCACTTGTGCCACCTGAGAAGCCCAAGAGATATCTGCTTTTGCGACCCAATCTTTTGATGTTCAACTAAATGTTTGTTTTTATTCCAGCAGATTACTTGCATATATCCTGGCTCCTCCCTTACCTCTTTGGAGCAGTTCCTCAGAACTCTCTGAGAGGCTGCTCCTGGACCACAGTCCTCAGTGAGGTCTCTGAATAAAAGATAACTCACAACTTTTAGACTGTGTATTTTTCTTCCATTAACAACTGCATATTCTTTCGCCAGAGCCTAGCCTATATAAAACGTATTTTCCCCTTGGGACGCAGTATTCATGTGGTACATTTCCTTTTGACTTCATGTTTCATGAGCATGTTCACGGAACTGTGTCCAACCACGGATGCCCTAGCACTTGACCACATGACCGTCTAGTATGTACCTCTGCTCCATAAAGAGTTTTAAAATATTTGTTTTGCTTTCTCTCCCTACCCATTTTCTCAAATGAATTATTTTTAATGGAAAGAAAGTGAAAGTGGCTCAGTCGTGTCCAACTCTTTGGGACCCCATGGACTATACAGTCTATGGAATGCTCCAGGCCAAAATACTGGAGTGGGTAGCTGTTCCCTTCTCCAGGGGATCTTCCGAACCCAGGGATTGAATCCAGGTTTCCTGCACTACAGGCGGATTTTTTACCAGCTGATACACCAAGAAAGCCCATTTTTAAAGGAGGTACACACAAAAAAATGTTAGATGCATAGCCTCTTGGCTATTATTGTTTTAAGTTGCCCACTAAGTCACTTTTCGTTTCTTCTCTTCAAACTCTGATAGCCTAGACTCTCTACAATATGAAGCAGGCAAAGGATAAATATAATTCTACTTATAAACTGTTGCTAAGTGGTTTAACCTAGCTAAAACTATAATACATACTGGATGTTTGAGAAATTTTGGAAATATGAAAAGGTTACACTCATGCATCTAGGAAAATAAAGTCACGGGAAGCACAATATAAGAATAGATTGGCAAGAACTTCATAGCATTGAACTAAACTTGCAATTGGCAGGTGACCAGATACAACACAGCTGATCATGGCACTGACGAGAGAAGATGATTAACTTTCCTTCATTTCCAGGCTGCTGCTGCTAAGTCGCTTCAGTCGTGTCCGACTCTGTGCGACCCCATAGACGGCAGCCCACCAGGCTCCCTCGTCCCTGGGATTCTCCAGGCAAGAACACTGGAGTGGGTTGCCATGTCCTTCTCCTGGCTAGATTACTTTTATTCCAAGTTGGTGTTGTCAGTATAGGAAAGAGGAAGGAATACTGAGAGACTAAAAAGGTACATTACCAAAATGATTGTTAATGAAAGTCTTAGCCTAGCATTTCTGAGGCGCCAGATTCTGAGTTGATTATGAGTTCTCTCTCATTAAAAAAAAAAAATCCTATGAGAGCAAGGGTCATAGCTTACTCACCACTGAATCCCCAGCTTCTAGTTTCATACCTGGCAACTAGTAAAATCTCTTAATTCAATCAAATAAACAGGAAGATCACTTGAAAAATGAGAAGAAGATAAGTGGAGAGAGCCAGTGATTTTAGGAATGGTTTTATGAGGCCCTAAGTAGCAAATAAATATTGAAAAGAAACATTTATTGTTGCATTAGGCTTTGGAATCTCTACTAATTATCCCCCCAAATTTCCCATGAGGAAGTTAAGTGCTCTATTCAGTGAAAGAGAAAACATAAAAATAAGTTAAGCCTAAGTACAATCGTATCATAGTAAGCATTTAAAGCAATTCATTTCTTAATCCTTGGAACACATGATTGTTCTGCAGACTGAAGAAACAAAGTTGTTTGTTTTTTTTTCCAAAGTCAGAGAGATTCAATAGTTCAAGGTCAACAATAAAACCATGCTGAAGGAAATAACTTGTAAGTGATATCCACCGAGGTTCCTTTAACCATAGCCTCCTTATGATTATCAACTACAAAGGCTTCAGGTCCCCAATCAATATCCCCTATTTTTGACTCCTGGGGTTAGCATTTTCAAAGCTAAATTCTGAAAGTTCAACTGTGTAATAAAAAAGGCAAAAGAGCAACATAAAGGAAAGTAAGCTATGCATTCATGGAAATGTTATTATCTTATTTACATTTTGATTTATCACTAACCTAGGGAGGCTACAACCAAATAAACACTGAGGGCAACCTTTATTTAAAGCTAACTCAAGCCCTCTGGCATATGTGTATATACACATTGCAAGGAAGAATAAGTGTTTTAAAACAAGTAACCAAGCGAGCAAATCAAGGGGATTTGATTTTAAAGACAGAAGTCACCGGGAGTTGCAGGTCAAGGGACTTTTTACTCTAAATCTATCCTTCAAGGCTCTGGGTGATGAAGTGCTCATCGCTGGCCAAAAAGACTCTGGGCTCAGTCTGTAAGTTACCTGATGCTGAGAGGGAAGTCCACATTACATTTCCAAGACACCAGGGAGCTGCAGTTTCACTCACACCTGATGCACAGGTTCTGGTTCCTTGTTGGAACCAGACGCACAATTGTATCTTTGAAAGTTTGAAACTCAAAGGTTCGTATGTAGGGGGCTTACTATAAATGTACAGGTGACCCCTGAACCACATGCACTGACCCCCATAGAAAATCCATGTACAACTTCCACTCCCCAAAACTTGATGACTGGAAGCCTTGCTGAGAACATAGTCAATTAACACATATTTTGTATGTTACAGGCATAGCTGCTATATATTTAATGCATTCACAACACAGCTATTTCTCATATGTCAATATTTCTAGGTTCTATGGTTTGTGAGTTTTTTCAAATTGTTGAAAATCTCCCAAAAATGTTTCCAATGTATTTGTGTATAGGTGGACTTGGGCATTTGAACCCATGTTCTCCAAGGGTCAACTGAATGATGGTGAATATCCATCTATCCTGACCTTTAAAACATGACTGACCATTGGATTGCATATAACCTTATGTAAAGAGTTGACTCACTGGAAAAGACCCTGATGCTGGGAGGGATTGGGGGCAGGAGGAGAAGGGGACGACAGAGGATGAGATGGCTGGATGGCATCACTGACTCCATGGGTGTGGGTCTGGGTGAACTCCGGGAGTTGGTGATGGACAGGGAGGCCTGGCGTGCTGCCATTCATGGGGTCACAAAGAGTCGGACACGACTGAGCAACTAAACTGAACTGAACTGAAACAGCTGGATGAAGCAAAGTTTGGGTTGGGGTTCTCTGTCATGGTTGTGGCCCTTGGTTTCCGGTCCAAGTGCCCACACCTCATGTGAAGGTTTTCAAACAATCCGGTGCAAACTCTAAAAAAAACACCAGCAAGAATTTAGAAGGTAGAGGGCAATGCTGCAAAGATGAAGAGAAGCAAAAAAAGGAAGCCAGCTGAGCCTGGGAGTGTTGTTTTCTCGTTGTTCAAATTAAATACACACGGAAAAGAAAATGAAAGCTTATAACCTGGAGACTCAGTCTGAATCCCAACGGCATGACCCTCCATGTTTCAAGCACCATGATAACGTGGCATCTTTAAAGTCATCAGTTATCCTGAGAATATTTTCAGCAGAGATTAGCACAGCATTTCCTGTGGGGAGTGCCAGCTGGGAGGCGTCCTCCAGCTGGCTGGAGACTGCACAACTGGCTTCACACACATTTCAGAATTCGAACGACTTCCAGAGAGTGAGGCAGCCCTGGCCAGTGCAGGGACCCCACCAGCTTGCACCCCCTAAAGCCAGATGGATGAGAAAACAAACACAGACCACGGCCAAAATCCTGCCTGTGATCGTCACAACCATCTTCCCCGAACATTCTTACACACACTCTGCTTATTCTTAATAGGCGTACAGAGAAGTGATCCTTTTGAGTGACAAGCAGAAACAAACAAATCCACTGTATAGCCTCATGTAACTCATACCGACTCTAAACATCTTGATTTTTCTTTCTCAAAGGCATTGAATAACAGATTTGGAGTCATCACGATAACAGCTTGGTTTGTAATTTGCATCAAGGTTTATAATAAACGGAGCATGTGACTGTTATAAGTGGTCACAATGATAGCTAACACCTGGCAGAACCGTTGTCAAGGAGATGGTGCAGGTTCAAACCTGGATGTGGGGTGAAGAACTCTGGGTGGGCAGGGGGGTGGGGGTGGGGGGATTCTTCAAGCTTATACAACAGAAGAGAGCACTCCAAACACTGAATTGTTAGATGAAACACAAAAAGTCGATTTAATTTCCAGTGTTGTACTTATACCTCCTTGAAGTGATTTCCCATGGATTCTTGTCATATTTTAGGGAAAGGAGGACCAAAAAAAAAAAGACTCGATTTTAAATGGCTTGATTCCAACTCTACCACTCACTGTGCTTTGCTTACTCACTCAGTTGGGTCCCACTCTTTGCAACCCCACAGACTGCAGCTCACCAAGCTCCTCAGACCATGGGGTTCTCCAGGCAAGAATATTGGAATGGATTGCCATGCCCTCTTCCAGGGGATCTTCCCCACCCAAGGATCGCACCTGCATCTCTTAAGTCCCTTGCCTTGGTAGGCGGGTTCTTTATTTACCACTAGCGCTACCTGGGGAAGCCTGTGCTGGGAGACACTCCCCCAAAGTCACAGCGCTCCAAGTGGCCCAACTGGTACCAAAACGGATATCTGACCTCCAAGCCCCTGCTGTTCCCACTGGGCCCCACGAAGCTCTGGTTAGGACCCAGAGAAGCAGAGGCGCAGAGAGCTGCCACCTGGACCAACATACAGAAACAGAGCTTGAAAACCATGCCTCTCAAAATGGAAAGCCCACTGCTCTTTCCTTTGTTCCAGAAAATGACTGGGCTTCCCCACTGTCATCCTAAAAAACTGGAGTAAATGCCGTCAACTAGGATCTTAAGGAACATGAAGAGAGGTTGATCTGCCAGTAAATTAACCAGTGAAAGAACGAAAAAGAGCCTAAGAAAGGGGGGCAGCTTGAAAGATCTCCCCAAATTCTGTGTTCAGATAAGGAATAAAGAAAGGAGGGACTGGAGTTAAGACTCTGAGCTTCTGCTGCGGGGTGTGAAGGTTCGATCCCTGGTCAGGGAACTAAGATCCCCACATGCAGACAGTCAAAGAGGACCTTGGAATCCAGGGTGCAGGGCTCCTTTGGGAGGCCCTCCATGACCTGCTTGAGGTCACAGTCTAGTCTGGCTCAGGAACCAGACTCCGCCCTGGTTCGGGGGCTGTGCCGCAGACGCCCCCAGCTTTACTATCTCACCTCCTTTCCCCTGAGCTGTGTAAAGTGCATCTGAGTCACTGGGAGGACGGCCAGGCCTTGGTGGGCTGCCCTGGGCCTGAGAAACACGGCAAGGGAGGAGAGTCGACCGTGTGGGTGTTAGGAGGCTTATGAGGGAGCAGTAGGGGGCAGAGGCTATAAGACAAATGACAAAGCTGGTGGCACTGAACAAAGGATGGGGGCTGGCTCAGCCCCCTTGTTCACCAGTGAGTCAGAGTCTGCGAACAGGAAGCACAGCCTCAGACTGTTTTGGAAAAGGCCAGGGAGGTATACTTGCAGAAGGTCGCTGTTCTATCATCAGAAGCAAAAAGAGCCACCACCGCCAATGATCATTAAATAGAAGCCGAACTTTTACATTAATTAAAAGTCATGCAATGCACATCTGGGCCAATTTTTCAATTACGGAGAGTTATAACAAGAGATGACCTCAAGGCAAAGATAAGCTCCCAGGAGGCTGTGTCCATCTGATCCTGGAGGTAGTCAGGTCATCTGGATGCTAGAACAGCATCCGAGCTGCTTTCCATTTCTCTGAGGTCAAGCAGATTCAGGCAACAGACCCAGCAGAGCTGACTGGTCCTCCTCCCACCAGTGCTTGGACCACGTGCCAGAGGACGCGTGCGCCATCACCGCCCCACAGCGGTGCTGTCTGGGATACTGACTCTCAGACGTCACCTCCATCTCCCACAGGGAGCTGCGCCACTTTGGCTTACAGAGAACAGCATCACCAGGTGGCCGGGACACGGGACCCCATGAGAGATTCGCCCCTGACACCTGTTCAACAGGGTCACATGGCCTCACTGCGTGCACCTCATGAGAAAAGACCCTGATGCTGGGAGGGACTGGGGACAGGAGGAGAAGGGGACGACAGAGGGTGAGACGGCTGGATGGCATCACCGACTTGATGGACATCAGTTTGAGTAAACTCAGGGAGCTGGTGCTGGACAGGGAAGCCTGGCTTAGTGCAGTCCATGGGGTAGCAAAGAGTCAGACACAACTGAGCAACTGAACAACAACATATATATGCTAAGTCACTCAGTCGTGTCCCGCTCTCTGCGACCCCATAGACTGTAGCCCACGAGGCTCCTATGTCGATGGGATTCTCCAGGCAAGAATACTGAAGTGGACTGTATACTGGGGTCCCTGGAGAAGGAAATGGCATATATACATAATGTGTGTGTACACACACACACACACACACACACACGTATATATAAAAATATATTCCCTGTCTGGACAATGTGTCCAGGCTGCTTCCCTATGAAGCCCCAAGCTGCCCCTCTAGTGCAAGACTTCTGTATTTCCACATGAACTACAGGGTCTGATCAGAGTCTTGCAGTTTCTGATGTGTAGGAACAAAACCATCTCTTTTTTTCTTTTCTTTCTCTTCTTTTTAAAAGGATGGCTGTCCCAGGGTATCCAGCACGTCACCAGAAAGAAAGTCTGTCAGGAAAGCACCACTCAAACCAAGAATTCTTAACCTGTATGCACCCAGACCAAGAGCTATTAACCTGGATCCTAGGTTTGAGGATATGTAGCATCTTAAAATTGAAGGCACGTGTGGGTGCACGTGCACGTATGTGTGTGTACACATGGCTGTGCATGGAAACCTTTATTTCTCTGGAGTAGGGTCCATACCTCCTATCAAGTCCCCATGAAGAAACATATTCCCCAGGAGATTAGAAAATCAATGATTCAGACTGGGGCTCACCAAATTGGAGCCTGCAAGCCAAACCAGGTCACAGCCAGATAAAAAAGTTTGATTAGAACACATCCCTGCTTGTGTTCTTCCGTATTATCTAAGGCTGCCTTCACACAGCAAGAGCAGAGCTGAGGGGTAGCAACGAAGATCACACGGTTTGCTAACCCTAAGATTTACTATCTGGCTCTTTGCAGAAAAAGGTGCTGACCTCCAATTTAGACTATATTTTTAATTATTTTTGGCCACACCTCTCAGTATGTGGGATCCTAGTTCCCCAACCAGGGATCAAACCCATGTCCCCTGCACTGGAAGAACAGAGTCCTAACCACGGGACTGCCATGGAAATCCCTAAACAATATTTTTTTAGAATCATCTGCTGCACTTGGATGGTTGCTTGTGAATAATTCACCATTCAGATCCAAAGGTGAGCATATAATCTCTGAATCAGTTTCCTGCCCTAACTGGCAAGTCCATAGATTACTTGATGGGCTCCAGACACCTCTCCTCCTGTCCTCCTTAGAAATCTGCTGGACAGAGGAGTGATAAGAGAGAGACTAGTGAGGATTCCTCCAAGGGGACGCTGCCACAGGAGGCCTGGGCCAAGCTTCCTTTGCAAACTGCTAGCAAAGAGACAGTTAAGCAAGAGAATTATCATCACTCTAAATAATTCAGAGTCCTGCTGCTGGCTACAAACCAAAGATGAGAAATTATATAATTAGCTGCAGCGCATTTAAGGGACTGTATAAAAGATGCTAATGCTATCACCACTTTCAGGCCAAGCTGCAGAAATGATGCCATCTATTAACTAGTCTATAAGATTGGTCCAAATAAAGAGAAACATCCTAATGGGTATTTCCAAAATAATACTATCAATCAGTTTGACAAAAAACTTTTCTTGGGCCTCGGATTAAGAAAAAGTCTTGTTCCATTTGAATGTGGTCTAAGTTGCACATCTCCCTTTTCAAAGCATTCTTTATATTAACTGTATTATCTTTAAGTCAAGAATCTTTTTTGTGTATTTTGGTGATGGTTTTGGATAGCTCTCATCATGCTGATCTGTTTGCAGGCAGATCAGGTTATGTATACAGACTTGAATACATGCACTGAGAACAAAGCAAGCAGACTAAGTACAACCACACTGAACCTCAAGTTTATGCAGAATCATTCTGCATTAGTGTCTCCCATGCTTGAAACCTCAAGGACACTGTGCCTCACCTAAACCTGCAGTTTGTATGTGAAGCCAGGTGTGTGGGGCAAGAAAAGAGAACTGCAGAGTCCGATGAAATGAGATGATGTGCATGGAAATCACACTGCAGAGCGTGGGTGGCCCATGCTTGATTAGAGATCTCAATGGGCGGAATCAAAAGAATTAGGGTTTGAGCCCTGATTCTATCCGGACTGCTTTGGTGTCCTACCCTTGGTGAATCAGACATTGGTGTCTTTGTTTTTGAGGCAGAGCGAGCAGTACGTGTATTTTCAACCATGTGGGGTTGGTGCCTCTAAGTGCCACATTGCTCAAGTCAATTGTGGATTATTTACAACTGCACTCCCATCCACAACCTCCCAGCACCCCACCCCACACACTTTCCCTTCCCTCCCTACTTCCTTCTTCATTGCACGTATCTTCTGATGTTTATGCAATTTACTTATGAGTTTAGAAGGAAATGGCAACCCACTCCAGTGTTCTTGCCTGGAGAATCCCAGGGACAGGGGAGCCTGGTGGGCTGCCGTCTACGGGGTTGCACAGAGTCGGACACGACTGAAGCGACTTAGTAGTAGTAGTAGTTGCTTGTTAAATACCTTCCTCTCCCAGAATACAAGCTCCATGTGGGCAAAAGTTTTTTTCTCACTTAGTTTATTGTTAAATGCTTGCTGCTCAGAATGGGATCTGGCACATAGACATTCTGCTGCTGCTGCTAAGTCGCTTCAGTCGTGTCCGACTCTGTGTGACCCCAGAGACGGCAGCCCACCAGGCTTCTCTGTCCCTGGGATTCTCCAGGCAAGAACACTGGAGTGGGTTGCCATTTCCTTCTTCAATGCATGAAAGTGAAAAGTGAAAGTGAAGTTGCTCAGTCGTGTCAAAATCTTAGCGACCCCATGGACTGCAACCTACCAGGCTCCTCCGTCCATGGGATCTCCCAGGCAAGAGTACTGGAGTGGGGTGCCAATTCCTTCTCCAACAGACATTCACTAAATAGCAGTCAAATTCAGTAGAATTTATACCTATATGTATACACACATATAAGATCAGAATCCTTGACATAATAAGTTGAATTCATGCTGTCTCTAAACCCTCCAAAGTATATTCATCGATCCTACTTTTCATATTTGTGAAATCCATTGTATATACTAACATTTTATATCTCATTTGAAGAAGAAGAAACAACAGAACTCCTTTTTTTCCATAGGTTTTAAAAGCTAATCCTAATGTCACCTAATCTTCTGACTTTAAATGGCATTTTCAGAATCATTCTGTTGAAAGATAATCAATTGTGAAATGAACAACCAAAAATTATTAAAACAGAATACTCACTGAAAGGACTGATGCTGAAGCTGAAGCTCCAACACTTTGGCCACCTGATACAAAGGCTGAATTATTGGAAAAGACCCTGATGCTGGGAAAGATTGAAGGCAGGAGGAGGAGGGGATGATAGAGGATAAGATGGTTGGATGGCATCACTGACTCAATGGACATGAGTTTGAGTAAACTCTGGGAAATACTGAAGGACAGGGAAGCCTGGCATGCTGCAGTCCATGGGGTTGCAAACAGTTGGACCTGACTTATGGCTGAACAACAACAGCAACAGGTTTAGCTAAACTGTTAAAGTTGAGGCGCAACCTTACAAAAGGAGAGACCTTGTTTTTTCCAGTGATCATCAACTTGAAAGACTTACAACCTCAGTTCTCAACAGTTGAGGGAGTTTCGTGGTTCTACCAGAGAAATGACCCAGCTGTCATATCGGTAGGACACCTTACAAGTGATCAAAAGATAATTACTGAGCCATGGGCTCTGATGTACTAAAGGTAGAGATTGATGTTGTCTTGAGAGAAAAAGAATGCCAGCTCTCCCTCTGACCACTGGACCATGGTTTTCCTTCACGCATCCCCTCCTCTGCATCCAGAGATGCAGGGTCTTTTATTTCTATTGCTGGCGCTCCTTGACAGGGTTGCTGAGTGTTTTGGACTTTGTTCTGATGATCTAATAAGATTCATATGAATTTAGAGAAACTCCTTCAGAGCTGTTATATTTTTTGAAATATAATTTCAGTCATTTATTGGCTGTGCTGGGTCTTCGGTGCTAGAGGGTTTTTCTCTAGTTGCTGCACAGGGGCTTCTCACTGTGGTTGCTTCTCTTGTTGCAGAGCATGGGCTTTAGGGCGCAGGCTCAATAGTTGTGGCACATGGGCTCAGTTGCTCCACAGTTCAGTTCAGTTCAGTCGCTCAGTCGTGCCCGACTCTTTGCGACCCCATGAATACGTGGGATCTTCTGGAATCAGGGCTTGAACCCATGCCTCCTGCACTGGCAAGCAAAATTTTTTTTTTTTTTAAATACTGAGCCACCAGAGAAGCCCCAGATTTGTTTAGGTCTCCAAAAAAAGTGAAGACTCATATTTCACAATGACCTTGCTTATTGATACACCAAGATAAGTCACTCCTGGTGGCTCAGAGGTTAACACGTCTGCCTGCAATGCGGGAGACCTGGGTTTGATCCCTGGGTTGGGAAGATCCCCTGGAGAAGGGAATGCCAACCCACTCCAGTATTCTTGCCTGGAGAATCCCATGGACGGAGGAGCCTGGTGGGCTACAGTCCATGAGGTCGCTAAGAGTCAGACATGACTGAGTGACTTCACTTCCCTTCACTTGCTTATTGATACACCAAGATAAGTCACTCCCTCAATCATTTTTTTTTTTTTACTAAGAGTTTTATCCATTTGTTTATTTTCCAGATCCACTGAAAGAAAAAATCTAGCTGTAAGGAGCAAAGACTCATAAAATATCAGGATCTTATTATATTTCAGTTATTCCAAATACTTACAGGAGTGAAAATCTGTAAAGACAACCTATATCCACATTTGTATCAAATAATTACCCAATTTTGCAACTTGATTTTAGAATCACCTTCACACTAAGTATTTTTCCTTAGTAATTTCGACTTCATCTGCTTTCCAGGAAATGGACATTTAACTTCCCAGAACTTTATTGAAACTCCAAGAATCCTTGACATACAGAAGTCTCTTAACACTCTTGCTGTGAGAACTGAATCTGTAGATTTCAAACAGGAACAAAAGTCTGACCGCACATGCCCTGTGGACCTATGTTAAGAGGAAAGCTTGAGCTGTACCCCCCTGTACTAAGGACAGGGGTGGGTACAGAGTGGGGCACAAAGGACATGCGGTCCTCCTCTGCAGGACCGTTACCCAGATGTAAGAAGAGAATGACCCAACCAAAGCTAGCCACTGAATCTGAGGCTGGTCTGCCACTGTCACCCCCAAGGAACATATGAAGTTTATTATAGCCTTTCATGCCTTTCTCTTTTTGTCTGAGAGCTTGCAGGCAGCGATGCTACTGCCGGTCTTCAGCTAGACAGGCCCCTAGCAGCAGAACTCAGTTGGCAGGAGAAGGGGCCAGGAACCAGGCAGACCTCATTTCAACTCTATTCTCTGTCATTACTTATCCACAGGCAGAATTCGGATGTTGAAGCTCTTAAATGGCCAGAATTATTGGCTAACATTAATAAGATGTTGGCTGGCATGAAAGCAATGAAAGTCCTGGACGGAGGTTCAAATATGCACTTAAAGGAAAACCTGACTTGACATCACTATTGGAAGCCCCAGGGAATTCAGCAGGCCACAAGCTGAGCATGAACTCGCGTTGTTGGGCAATAGTTTAAAGAGGTCATCGTCACTCTGAGGCTGCATGTGAACAAGTTGGGTGCCTTTATTAAGTAAGTTCATATTCTCTATACTGTTCTAAGCCCCCAAGGAGTACAGAATTCAGCGCTGGGTTTATTTTAAGGAGGATATTGCTGACCACAAAATACCCAGAGAAAGTCAACAGGATAGTAGGGTGGTCTTAAGAAAGCTTTGCCTAAGAAACCTGGATAAAAATTTGGGGGAAGTAATGGGCCTCAGTCCTCAAGTATCTGAAGATTGACAGGTGGAGCAGACTCCTACATGGATTCAACCATCCCTGGAGAAGGGAAGAGCTACCCATTCCAGTATTCTTGCCTGGAGAATTCCCATGGACAGAGGAGCCTGGCAGGCTACAATGCGTGGTGTCACACAGGAGTTGGACACGACTGAGTGACTAACATTTCTTGGGCACTTACCATATTCAGGGCACTGTAATAGGTGCTGTGTTATAGAGATTAAAGACACACAAGACCGGCCTGAAGGCACCTGCAGTTAAGTAAGATGAAATGAGGAGTCTGGGATCCCCGGCTTTTATTCCAGTTCTATTACCTGGTAAGTATGTGATTTTGAACAGTTTCTTATCTGCTGTTAATGACATTGTAGGCCCACATGGCAAGAATTTTTCTGAGAATGAAATGAGATAAAGATGGATAAAAAGAATGAGAAATTAGTAATTGATTGAAACCAAGTAGACGGGGGAGGTTTTAACACAAAGGCCATTCTTTTTTTTTTTTTTTTAACCTGAACTTTTTATTTTGTACTGGGGTATACATCACCACCTCAATGAACATGAGTTTGAGCAAACTACAGGAGATAGTGATGGACAGGGAAGCCTCGTGCCCTGCAGTCCATGAGGTCGCAAAGAGTCAGACATGACTTAGTGACTACAACCACAAACAGCCAATTATCAATGTTGTGGTGGTTTCAGGTGAACAGTAAAGGGACTCAGCCATACATACACATGCATCCATCCTCCCCTAAGCCACCCTCCCATCCAGGCTGCCACATAACATCGAGCAGAGTTCCACATGCCAAAGGCCACTTTTGAAAGAAACCTCAAAGGACAGAAGGGAGTTGGGTTTTGGGTGACACAGGAGAAAGGGAAGAAGAACATTCCTGGTGGATGGGACAGTATGAGCAAAGGTAGAGGTGCAGAAAATAAAGCAGTCTTTGGGGAGACTTCCCTGGTGGCTCAGAGGTTAAAATGTCTGCCTGGAATGCAGGAGACCCAGGTTCGATCCCTGGGTTGGGAAGATCCCCTGGAGAAGGAAATGGCAACCCACTCCAGTACTCTTGCCTGGAGAATCCCATGGAGCGAGGAGCCTGGTAGGCTATAGTCCACGGGGTTGCAAAGAGTCGGGCACGACTGAGCCACTTCACTTTCACTTTCACTTTGGGGAGACCAATGAGCAGTACTGTGGCTGGAAGACACGGGAAGAGGAAAGTGATGAGAACGCTTTACAAAAGACACAATGAAGCTGACTTACTGCATGGGAGGACTAGAACTGCATGTCAAGGAGGACCTGGGCAGTGGAAGGCTCGACAAGGGAATTTAGGAGAATCAATCTGTGTGCAAACATGGCTGGCGTCAGGAAAGCAAAGTGAAGAATCTTTGTAAGTCTAAGCAAGAGATTATGAGAAAGTAACCCAAGATAAAGGCAGTGACAATGGAAATTAGGAGAATAAACTGTCGGATGGGAGGATTGAAGGTGAGCAGACAACAGAAGACAGCTCCATGGTGACAACCTTGGGGTTAAGGAGAAGCTGAGGCCAGGCACTGGAATGGGGAACACAGAAGGAGAACAAAGTTGACCAAGAAGATGATACGTTCAGCTGTGGGCTGTGCTGAATTCCAGGTGGCTATGGGAAAATCGGAAAGCAGTTCATGAGAGAAAGCTGGAAATATGGTTCAGGGTTAGAGATATAGGTTTGAGAGGAGGTACACTCAAAGATGAAGCATGTGTTGTCAAACATAAACGAACTTGGGTTTGAACTCTGCCTTCCACACTAACTAGCTGTGTGGCCTTGGACAAATTGCTTACCATCAAAGCCTTAATTTCCTTAATTGTAAAATTGGGAAAATTATACATACTTCAAAGGCTCTGCTTATTGCATACCATCTGGTTGCCATTTGTCACCGTCACTGTCTACCATAACCATCACTGCTGAAACCATTAAGGTAGATGAATTTGGCTAGGAACAGACAGCAATTAAGTAGAAAAAAGAAAAAAGAGTTGAGGAATGAATCTTAGGAAACAATTATGAGGGGCTATATGACACTAGAATAAACTTGAAAGAAGCTTAGGAAGAGTCAAGGAAGTGGGCAGAAGAACAAGACAGACCATGAAGGACGAGGGGCATCACTGAAAATGCCCACTGTGTCTCTATTCCTGCCCTGGAACTATGTTCATCTCTACCTCTTTGTAGAGACACAGATGTAGAGAATGGATGCATGGATTCAGGAGCTGGGCTGGGGGGTGGGGAAAGGAAGGGTGGGATGAATTAAGAGGTTAGGTTTGACATAAATACATTACCTACCATGGGTAATGTACACAGCTCGCGGGAATCTGCTGTGTAGCACAGGGAACTGCTCTGTGATGACCTAGATGGGTGGGGAGGATAGGGGTGGTCCAAGAGGGAGGGAGTACCTGTGGAGGCATTGCTGATTCACTTTGTCTACAGCAGAAACCAACACAAAATTGTAAAGCAATTATACTCCAATAAAAAATAACGACAAAACAACTGCCTCCAAGGAGTCAGGAAGGAAAAACATGGAGAATACGGGTATAGTGATGTGATAATCATCCTTGTTCAGTGAAACTGTTATGCAAGGGGAAATGAGATTTTCATCCAAACTCCAAAGAGATGTGTATCAGATATACAGAATGAACTGTGAGATGGATAAGCTTCTAGAAAGGTCCATGTAGATGCCAAGAAACGATTGCTGGCCTTAAGTCTTCTTACCCACTTTCAAAGGTATAAAAGGCTTAATTCATTAGAGAGAAAGGGGACTTCTGAGACAGATCTCTTTAGCAAGAGCTGCACAGTGAACCTCTGAACCCCAAAGGAGGGAAGATGCTCCCTCTCATCCCAGCTGGGGCTCCCCTGGGAGATCTGAAGAGCTCAGTGTCATCCATGGATGGAGGGAGATAACAGACTGGTGTTTGAGTGTCTGGTTTTTCTTCCGAGAACCTCTGGCAGCAGAGTAAAGGAGATTCACTGGCAATGAGTGGCCTGTGGTTGGGGCAAAAGACATATGAACGCAGCGACATATCTGAGGGAGTGAGCTGGCATGAAGATAATTTACATTCTTCTCAAGAGGATCGTCTGAGGCCAACAAGCAGAGCCCTGGAACACAAGGACTGAGGGAGAAGTAGCCAAAACTGGAAGAAACTGAACTGACCACATCGAAGAAGAGCTGAATGTTCCCAGTGAGAGTCCCCGAGGAACCGATGCAAACACTCAACAAGAGACTTTGCTGAGCATCTGCTCTCATGCCCAGAGAGGCTGGGCCACTGCAGCACAGTCGTGAGGACCCGCCACCCGCTCCTCATCACCCAGCTCCACTGCACCTTCCCTACTCCGACCCTGGAAGGATCAATAGCAGAGAGGTGGCGAGTAAAGAGCAGAGAAGGTATCAATCCCACTTTTTTTTTTTTTCCTGCAGAGAAAGAACTCACTACACTGGGCCCTAGATCCATAAGGAAAAACCATTCCAATTTGGAGTGACTACTACATAGGACTACATGTTTCCTCTTCTGAATTGAGATGATTATTTGTAGCTAGAAGAGTTCATAACACTTTTTATACCTTAGGAAAGAACAGAAAAATCTTCTTTTTAAGATTTTTTTTTGCAATAATAAGTTTTAAATAATAATCATTTTTAAAGTCTTAACTGAATTTGTTATACCATTCCTTCTGTTTTCTGTTTTGTTTTTTTCACTGCAAGGCATGTGGGATTTTAATTCCCTGACCAGTGATCAAACCTGCATCCCCTGCACTGGAAGCAACAGTGGAGGACAATTTTGTAAATTAAAAAAAAACAACAAACTTTTATGTTTTCAGCATACCATTTGCCCAAAGGTATAAAAAGTGAATTAGGAAGAGGCGATGGACCAGGGATTGAACCAGCACCCCCAGAACTGGAAGCTCAGAGGCTAAACTACTGAACCATCATGGAAGTCCCAAGGGAACAGAAAAGTCTTGAGAGATTTTCCCAAGTGTCATTCAGTGACAAAAGAAGAACTTTAACCATCATTCAAATTTAAAAGATAGTGGAAGACAATTTTGTACATTAAAAAAAAGCTTTTGTGTTTTCAGCATACCATTTACCCAAAGGTATAAAAGGGAGTCAAGATGAGGCGATGGAGGTTTCAAGGACAGTATTTTTAAAGCTGTTTGGCAGAGACAGAGAGGCATTGTGGTTTGATGAGATGATCGACAGCTCCTTTAGGACAGGAGAAATTGAAGCATGGTCATGAGTTGAGAAGAAAGAGATTACAAAACCGAGGTAAAACAACAAATGTTCAGGAACAACAGGAAGGGAATGCTGAAAGGCAAGGTCACAAATAAGACAGAAGACAAAGTCAAGAACATTATCATTGCCAAAGAAAGACTCTTCTTCCTTTGAAAGATGGGAGAGGGGAGAAAATGAGTGAATGTTCAGGGACATTTTGATCTAGAAGGACAAGGAAACAAAATAGTTCACTGTGAATTGGCTTTGATCACCCTGGTGCTCTATGAAGGAAGTTCATCTTCTAAGAATGAAGGCAGTGGGTGGGTTTGACTACTCTGGAGGGCAGAATTAGGATCACTGTGAACAGGTCAGAAGAAATTTATTTAGGGTCAATATAAGAAAAAACTTATTTGAAAGCAGCACTAGTGGAAAGTGAAACTAGCCTTCTTATAAAGGTGTAAGTTGTGAAAACAGAGTGTTTTGGTTGGGGATAGATGAACAACTGTTGCAATGCTGTCAGGAGGGACTGCAAACCCATGGTTTCCAAGATGCCTCATGTATATGATTCATTCTCAGTGCTATATTTTGTAGGTTTTTTCATGTCAACAATTCAGGTGTCACCGTTACAGAATACAAGAAAAAGAAGCCCATGAGGACTGGAAGAGAAAACATAAAGAAAAGATGTGTTATATTAATACAATGTCTTTCTTTCCTAAGGAGAAAAATCATATTTTCATAGAAAAGGAACTAGCTGGTACTCAAGTTAGATTCTGTCTCCAAAGTATAATGCGTCTCTACATGTCTCCAAAATATCTATAGGTCTCCACAGCTCGGCAGCGAATCAAATTAGAAAATATCACTATGTTCTGGGGAATTTTATATTTACGCATGAGCTAAAATGTAGCCATGGAGGAGGAAGTCTCTAGAACCACTTTAATTTTTATACAGTTAAGATGCAATGGGGAACTTCCTGACAAGAGCAAAGCATGTAAGCCAATGGGCTTTCTGTTTAGAACTCATAAAAATGCATACCTGATTTTCTATTAAAAAAGAAAAGGTCACAGAAGCTTGGAAATTATTCACCACTACAGTTACAATTTTTTTTGAAATAAGAACTGTCCATTCCTAACATCAAAATCTATTGAACCTATCAAGTATTCCAGCATCAGGTACCACACATCTGAAATAAATCTGCTCACAGATTCCATTTAAACTGGCCACATCATCCAATTAAAATTTAAACCTATAAAGAACTGTCAGTCTGTTGTGACTCGTCAGATATTTTACCACAATATTACTCCAAAGAGATAAAATATACAAGCAAAAACTAATATTTTGAGTCAAAGTTCAGCAACCAAGATCCTTTCACAGCTTCAGACATAAGCAATATTAAAATCATAGGAGGGTCCTATTTCATGGAAGTGTTACTGTCTACAATTGTTTGTGTCTAGTGCACTGCCTGGCACATGGTAAGTAAGCTTAGCTTACTGAATAAATGAATGGATGTATGAAAGAATGGGCTTCTTGGTGGCTCAGATGGTAAAGAATCTGCCTGCAATGCAGGAGACCACCCTTGGGTTGGGAAGGTCCCCTGGAGGATAACATCACAACCCACTCCAATATTCCTGCCTGGAGAATCCCCATGGACAGAGGAGCCTGGTGGGCTCCTCATGAAAGAATGAATGACTTTTGCTGGCAGTAGCTCAAAAGCCACTTTGTGAGGAGGTCTGGTCAATCCAGACACTAAGCGTCTTTCTGGTGTCCCCAGTGATCTTGGGAACTGTTTCTTGTGATGTTTCTTGGCATCACCAGCCCCAGGACAAAGCAGCAGATCCATTAAAAGCCCTCTAACCCAAATCAACGTGGACCTAAGGGCTGGGACTTCCTGAACATCATCAGTTTTAGAAATCTGACTAGGTCTAAATGTCATCTGGTTTAATCTTCCAGAGATTCCCTCCAGAAAAGGGTGGGTATCTTCAAAGGTCACTGCATCTCCTCTCGCCTCCACCACAGGAATAAAAGTTGAGAGTGGGGAGAAAGCAAGAGATGGTCACTTTTTTGTTCTAAAGCGCCCCGGCAGCAAATCTTAATGACATCTGCCTCCAATTAAGCCCTGCCAATGCAGCTACGTGGCTGAGTCCAGCTGCAGTCCACCAGGAGGTATATTTCAGCTGAGGTGTCATTCACTAACATCATTCACTAAGTAATAAGGAACACAGTTTTGAACGTGCTTTGACATTTATTATCTCATTTGAGATCCATTACAATGTGGGGAAGGGGGGAAAGGTGTTTTACAGAATGGAAAGCAGGCTTGGAGATGCAGAGACCACACAGCAAGCGGGGCACCAAGCTAGGGCCAGACCTTTGTCTCCTAACCCTGTCCCAGTATTGCTTCCATTGTGCTGGGTTCTAACCCATTTTCTCATCACCCAGAGCTGGGGAAAGCAATGAGGACCCTGTGGTGTCTCGTGCCTGATGTAGATTCTGCTGCATCTCATTCAGGATCTGAGTCCTTGTTTCCAAGGTCAGGATGGAATATTTCTGGGAACATGTACCCAGAGGGTCCTGGGTACCCGATACCATAGGGTCCACAAGAGAAAGCTGAGGAAATGTCCCTTCTCAAATCCCATACCCAGGAAGAACACTATATTCCAAATGGGTCTGCCTACTGCAGGAGGAACCTGGACCAGCATTCCCCAGAGACAGGACTCTTTGTTACAGCAACCTTAGGAGACTGATAGACAACACTCAAACAAAAATATGTAAGTCTGGAGTCATGCCTATTAACACCAACGAATTAACATTAATGCCTATTAACATTAAGGAATCAAGGCACAGGGGAACTGGTAAACAGAGAGGATGAGCAGAAAGAGAAAGGCAAATACCATATGACACCACTTATACGTGGAATTTAAAATAGGACACAGATGCGCTTATCTACAAACCAGACTCACGGACAGAAAGCAGACCAGTGGTTGCCACGGGGAGAGGGGAGAAGGGGAGGGATGGACTGGGAGTGTGGGGTTAGCAGAGGAAACTAGTATATGCAGAATGGATAAACAAGGTCCCACGGTATAGCACAGCAACGTGTATTCAGTATCCTGACTCCTGAAATAAACCATAATGGAAAAGAATACAAACAGGAATGTGTATGTGTGTGTAACACCAAATCAGTTTGCTGTACAGCAGAAATTAACGCAACATTGTAAATCAACTCATTTCAATAAAAATATTAAATTTAATTTTTAAAAAACAGGATGAGTGAGGTTGAAACTCCTGAGCAGGTGTCAGGCCTGGCAGGGGTGAATAGGCAGGTGAGGAAACTGGCCAAGTGACTCTAGGGGGATTGTTGGCTTTGAGGGGTGGACAGAAGGTGACATCCTGTGACAGGCTCCTCACCAAGGAGTTGCTTTACCCTCCTGGGGAGAGGTAGGCATTTTCAACAAAATCCTCTCACTTTTTAAGGGCAACAAATTATAAATTCGTCAGTTTATCTTCAACATACAAGCGAAACTGTGTGAAGCTTCCTGTCTCCAATTTGGCATTTCCCTTGATTATGTTTCATCATTTCTAAATCAGACCACAAGCCACAACTGAGGAAGGATCCCCTGGCCTGTGTCTCTATATATAGTCCTTCATCCACCACAGTAGAAGGTGCTAAGAAGCCAGTGATTGATGACGATATTGCTAAAATGGTTACATCTGGAGCTGGAAGAAGGAAGGTATTTTTTTCCATGAAAACGGGGGAAGAAGAAAGCCCCCTCACGGTTTCTAATATTGCTCTGGCTCCACTGTAGTCCCGTGAAATAAACGTCTATAAAGTCACAATGTCTCACTGGAAAGACCTTAAGAGCTGTCTCTAGGAGCTTTCCCAGAAGTCATCAGGGGAGGTATCATTGCTAATCCTGAACTCACTGCAAGCTGGCTTAATTTTGAGAGACAAAATAAAAGTGCTGCCTTGTGGCAAAAGCCCACTTCTTGGTGCCATTAAATCAAGCAAAGCCTCTGCGCCAATATTAATTCAGCCACTGCCGGCTCCCCCGCTGCCCGTTGTCCCTCCTTTCAGGAAGCCCCTATGGAAGAGGCCAAAGGAAGCCTCGACGTGCAAATATCGTTTAGCAAGTACAGATAAGCTGCAGCAAATCATGCTCAGAGCACTTAAAAAAAAAAAAAAGATTCAAATGTTAATACATTAGCGCCAGAACATGCTGTACAAGCGACAGGGAAATTGCAGTTGTCAACGTGTGAATTTAGTCTCGGGGTAGGTTCATGCCAGGAAGTAAAAAAAAAAAAAAATCTCAATTTAGACTTCGTCTCTACCCCTACCTCCAAGCCACGTGCTTCCTGGAGGATATGGGGGAGTACACGGTTACTCAGCAGATGTACTTCACACCAAGAAACGCTCAGGGTATATTCATCCCAGGAAAGGATGTGCAGTTCTTCCTCTGTCACTAAAGTTTTGTCTGAAGCAGTCCTTCACTGGGCCAAGCCACACATCATGGGCAACATCCCCCAACTCCCGCGTGTGCATGAGTGTACATGTATATATATGCATTCTTATTCATGAGAAAGGTTTCTACAGGGAAATCACGGGGATTTTGCTGTTCAACGTTTCAGAAAGCCAGCCTGCCCATCACAGCAGATGAACACGAGTAGGCTGAAGCCACTTGGGTGGAGAGAACACTGTCAAGGGCGAAAGCCCAGCCCCAAGGCCACACCAAGAGAGGCAAGGTCGGGGAGAAGCCCTGAGTCTCCCTGGGGGCTGGGGGGACACGGAGGGTGGCAGAAGCCCAGGCTAGCTCTGCTGATTTGAAACCGAGCTGGATTCCAGTTCAAGTCTGATGGGCTGCTTTTCTGTTATCAAAGCAGCAGACTCAAACTTTCATTTCAGAATGCATCTGGTCTCTCTTTCTGTCCCATCAGAAACAGCTATCTTCTTTAAATTGGAAATCAAGGCAGTTTATTCTTTTCAAAACTGTGCTGTAGGCTCTTCTGCCTGACTTCTAACCTTCATTTCTTTTGCACAGCAGCTAGGCTGTCTCATCTGAAAAAGGAGTGGGCTGGGGGAGCCTGCCCCTGGCCTTTACATGAGTGATAGATTTCCATCAATTTTTGTTTTCAAGGAGTGTCTATCAGAGATAAAGATGCAAAGTCTTTAGAGAAAACTTATTTAGAGGGAAAGAGGTACCAAACCACTCTTCCAGCCTTTTCAACCAAAACATCATAACTTAAATCTCTTCAAGTGATAATGCTACAAAAACTTTTATTAGGCATTTAAAGTTTTAATGATAAAGGGGCAACTTCTCTTATTCTTATCCCTCCCTATACACCTGAAGTCATTTTATTTTTAGTTATTTATTTTTTAATTCTGTCCATTTAAAAAACTTATTTTTATTTTTATTTTTTTTGCTTTACAATACTGTATTCGTTTTGCTACACATTGACATGAATCAGCCACGAGTGTACATGAACTCCCAATCCCGACCCCCACCTCCCCCCTCCCGCCCCACACCCTCTCTCTGGATTATCCCCGTGCATCAGTCCCAAGCATCCTGCATCCTGCATCAAACCTGGACTGGCGATTCGTTTCACTTATGATATCACACATGTTACACTGCCACTCTGCCAACCCATCCCACCCTCTCCCTCTCCCACAGAGTCCAAAAGGCCGTTCTATACATCTGTGTCTCTTTTGCTGTCTTGCGTACAGGTTTATCATTACCATCATTCTAAATTCCATATATATGTGTAAGTATACTGTATTGGTGTTTTTCTTTCTGGCTTACTTCACTCTGTATAATCGGCTCCAGCGTCATCCACCTCATTAGAACTGATTCAAATGTATTCTTTTTAATAGCTGAGTAATACTCCATTGTGTATATGTACCACAGCTTTCTTATCCATTCATCTGCTGATGGACATCTAGGTTGCTTCCATGTCCTGGCTATTATAAACAGTGCCGCAATGAACATTGGGGTACACGTGTCTCTTTCAATTCTGGTTTCCTTGGTGTGTATGCCCAGCAGTGGGATCGCTGGATCATAAGGCAGTTCTATTTGCAATTTTTTAAGGAATCTCCACACTGTTCTCCATAGTGGCTGTACTAATTTGCATTCCCACCAACAGTGTAAGAGGGTTCCCTTTTCTCCACACCCTCTCCAGCATTTATTGCTTGTTGACTTTTGGATCACAGCCATTCTGACTGGTGTGAAATGGTACCTCATTGTGGTTTTGATTTGCATTTCTCTGATAATGAGTGATGTTGAGCATCTTTTCATGTAATAACTGTAGTGTGTTTAAATGCATATACCTGATATGCATATATGCATATAATATAGACATTCTATGTGAAAGTATATCAGCCATATTTGGAGCTCCAGTATTTCCCACCCACTTGGTCAAAAGCTCATTAATTTATGGGCATTTATCTGGGCAAGAAATTCATTATCACTTCAAAAAGTACTTCCAAGTAGCAACAATTGGAATTAACAATAAATATGTACTATGTCCCTAATTAAACCAGAAGTCATATGACTTAGGAAAGGTGTCTCTGTTCAGGGCAATCGTCTTTCCTGTGATGCTGTTAAGATTCTGAGATGATTTATGGTATCAGAAAACATCATTCTTGAAGTTACAACCTTTCACATTCATTTCCTAAGATGTATCTTTCCCTCTTTATCAATAGTTCCTTCTCTATCAATTGAGAAAAAAAAAATCACATTTCAATTGAAGGATGCTCTTTTCTGATCCTTCATAGATCCTAATGACACACAAATTCTGACATATTTAAAGGAAAAGGACACGAGACCATCTTTCTCAGGACCTACAGGAGAAAGGAGGCCATGTGAAAGCTGAGTCTAGACACATGCTCAATAACTTCACGATAACACATCTTTCAACTATGAGTTTTGATATAAATATGTAATTAAAAACGTAGACATCGGCACCATGATTTTTCTAGAGAACACCAATGTAGTTAACAAAATGGTTATAAATTAGTCACTGGTAATTCACTCTTCTAAATGATTTAACCTTTCAAATGATCATTTCATCTGTTTTCTATATTATAAAAAAATCAAAGAAATTTGAGATATGGAAAAGCCATGTTGGCTGAGGATCTGAAACTGATTTGGTAGCTTTCGAGTTGACATAATCTTGGCCCGAGTGCAGCTCATTTTGGAAAGCTGCCTCAAATTTCCCCTGGTTTTGAACTTTTTTTTTTTTGTTTCTTACCACTTTCATCTAGCAAGAAATCATCCTGGTAACGGAACTTCTCCGGTCCACATGCAATAAAAATGTCATCGTCACCAAAAAAGTCCTGAAGGCACATCACCTACAAGAGAAAAGCGTGGCACTCAGCAAGGGGTCAGCAGAACAGCAATTACAGCAAAGCATCCCCGCCAGTGGACATCTGCATACAGCCACTTCCCAGCTAATGGAATCAACAGGGCCGCTCCTTCGGAGGAATTTCAAAGGGAGGGTTTTCAGCATCTGTTACTAGTAAGAAACGTGTTCCGTTTCAGTGGTGCAGGAAGGCGGGAAAAGGTACATAGAACCGGTAACTGTCACATTTATGACTTGACATATCAATAGGCTAGGAGGTAGGAGCCCTTTATTTTCACAACAGACTGGACGCAGCAACTTGTAGAAAAGGAGTGCGCCTTCACTCCTCTGATCGTAACCGTCCTGGAGAGCAGCAGAAGTCAGTGGATGGTTTTAGCAACAAATGTGTTTCCTAGTAACTGATGCGCCATAGTTATATGATGATGGTCGCTGGGGCAACAACTAGAGAAAAATATTTGCACCCTAACAGGAATAGAACAATCTCCTTTAGACTCCATCTGTGCTGTGCTAAGTCGTGCCCAACTCTTTGTGACCCCATGGACTGTAGCCCACCAGGCTCCTCTGTCCATGGGGTTCTCCAGGCAAGAATCCTGGGTGGACTGCCATTTCCTCCTCCAGGGGTTCATTCTGACCCAGGGATCAAATCCGTGTCTTCTGCATTGGCAGGAGATTTCTTTTACCACTGAGCCACCTGAGAAGCCCAAGATCGCTTCTACCTCTATCTAAAACAAAAATGGTACCCTTCATAAAAGGAATAATAGAAAAAGTCAGTTATTTTGGAGATTTAGCTACAGAGACGAAGCAACTGTATCCCTCATCTCAAGCGAAGCTGAACTTTAACACTCCCATGGTTCCCTAGCTTGTGGTCACACAAAGGGAAAGTTTTAAAACAACCTTTTGATATTTATTCAACTTCTTCTCCAACATGAACTTTGAAAGCTAAATGCCGCTTTTCAAGTAAATGTACTCCAGATGAATAATTCCGAGCTTACTGCTCTCTCTCTGAATATGTGGATGTGCAGCGTAATACTTTTGCTGTTGTTGTCCACAGTATGTATAATGCCAGTAGAAGGCACGGGAAATGCTTCTGATTTCTATCTATTTTCAATTTTTTTTGACCACTTGAAGCAGATTGTAAAGCGGTCACTTGAAGGCACCATTCAGAGCTGCGTGAAATAGACTTTCGTATTTATTTATTGCATTTTCCCTTGGATATTTGAGGATCAGAGACAAGCCTTCCTGTGTCTGATGTGTGAGATGTTTTTGGTCTGTGCTTCCTGTGAACCCCTTCCGTTATGTACTGGTACTTCATCTGCAGAGCACCGCTGGGGTTCTGGGGTTCTGCTCCTTGTCAGTTCCTGGAGCGCCTACAGAAGTAAGGTAGGGAAGGATAGCATCATTTAGAGCCCCAGATGCAATGCTGTGGAGGCATCAGATAGTTTTTCTCCAATAATCCCTCATTCCCAAACAACTACTTGGACAGAGTGAAGTCAGAAAGAGAAAAACAAATATCATATACTAACACATACATGTGGAGTCTAGAAAAATGGTACAGATGAACCTATTTGCAAAGCAGAAACAGAGATACAGATGTAACGAACAAACATATGGATGCCAAATGGGGAAGGGAGGTGAATTAGGAGATTGAGATTGACATATATACACTATTCTTACTACATATAAAGTAGATAACTAATGAGAACCTACTGCACAGCCCAAGGAGCTCTACTCGGTGCTCTGGGGAGACCTAAATGGAACGGGAGCCTAAAAAGAGGCGGGGGGAAATAGACATACTATAGCTGATTCCGGGAAGGAAATGGCAGCCCACTCCAGGATTCTGGCCTGGAAAATTCCATGGACAGAGGAGCCTGGAGGGCTACAGTCCATGGGGGTCGCAATGAGACGCACACAAACACACACAGCTGATTACTTTGCTGTACAGCAGAAACTAACACAGCATTGTAAAGCAACTGTACTCCTATAAAATAAAAAAACAAACAAAAAAATCCCCACAAATAACCACTCGGCTGAGGTCTTCAGAATGATACTTCTCTCACGGTTTGATAGCAAGCATTAAGTGTGAGTGAGGGACATTCGTGGTGGTCAGTGCTTATTCTGTCTCTAAAAGCTTGAAAACACAGGTGACTTAAGAGGGACACTGTAATCATCCAGGAAGATGAACGGAAGGTCTTCAACACTCAGAAGCTTTGATGGTCTACTTGGGTTAGTAACAGGCCTTTTGAACTGAGAACCCTCTCTCTGTTACATGCCTTTCTGTCAGAGTCCAACCAAGATTCTCTTCATTTGTATCTTCACGACACAGCACCCCAGCACTGCGACCCCAGCTTTCCTGATCATGGTGGGAGTCACCTCAACCAACTCTGCCCAGGGCACTGTCATTTTACTCGCGCAGGTCCATACTGTGCCGACTATCTGTCCATTAGCATACAGCACACAGCCACATAAAAATGAGTAAGAATGGGAAACCATGTCTTCCCCAGGCAAAAATGTGAACAATTAACCCTAAAAAGCAGTATTTCCTAAAGTGAGAATGATTAATAGAATATGTGCCCCAAAGGGTCCTATGGCCAAAGAGATTTGGAAAATATTTCTCCAACATAAACAGACTTCTTTATGTCATGCTGTGTCACCTCAGTGGTGTTCGCCTCTTTGCGACCCTATGGACTGTAGCCTACCAGGCTCCTCTGTCCATGGGATTCTCCAGGCAAGAATACTAGAGTGGGTTGTCATTCTCTTTACCAGCAGATCTTCTCGACCCAGGGATTGAACCCGTGTCTCTTGCGTCTCCTGCACTGGCAGGTGAGTTACCCCTAGCGCCACCTGCGCTTGTTTCCTTCTGACCGTCTCAGGACCCTTAATGTGCTAAGTACACTGCAACTCCAAAGAGGAGACACAAAAATACAGTCTTTCCCAGACTTACTCGATTCTGAACTCTCCTCACCAGCATGGTATGCTCTCTTATTGGATAGGTTCCCTTTGGTACTAGGCTGACAGCTGTTAAGTGAAGAGAATTTTAAATTCATTCAAACATTTAAGCTGGACCTACTCTGTGCCAGGCTCTGTGCCAAACATTATGATGACAAAGGTCCAATGGTTGAAAAATACTGTTTTCCAAAAGAAAGAAAATGCCCTTTCTTTCCACATATTCCCATCACTTGCATTTCAGAACGTCAGTTGGCCAACCAGATCACCTCTATCTACCGGGGGCTACTTTATGCCACTGATAAGTGAACAAATAACTATCAAAACTATAACATGTTATGAGCAGGTTGCCAGCCAGCTCCCATCCATCACATCCAGATGACCATCCTCCCAGCCCGAGACTCAGAGAATAGAGCGGCAACGATACAAACTGGATGGTGTAGGTAGAATTCTGCTCCAAGTGGGAACTGAAACACGATGAACTTTTGATGTTGTTTCCAACTCCAGGACTCCAAGAACATAAAAGGAACACAGTGATGGCTACGGAAAAGTAACTGTCATCACTCACACACACACAAAGAGGGCAGGGAGAAGTCCTTTCAATGCCAAGCAGCATGTATCCATTTACCTCTCAATCGTCAGTGAGTGAAATCAAAGAATTTGTTCAACTGTCAGAAACTGTGATGTTTTCTATGCTCTCTGCTCTGGCATCATTTATCCATTTCCCTGCTTACAAAACTCCCACCTAGAGAAGGTGGGTAGGGTCAGTAGATCAAGTTCAAATTTAGAAAACTGCTCCCTGTTAGAAGCCTTGGTAAAAGAGTTGATAGCAAAGGAGGCTTAAACACAAGGTTACAATAAATATGGATTTAGGATAATCTATGCACTTTGACTGTCTGTGCTCTCACTCTCGATGACTGAGCTGGAGGTAGCTACAAATGTATTCAATCCCATCTAACAATAGAGGATAATAGAGGAAGATTTATAACCTTTTTTTCTAGGCCAATATACTTGGAGATTTTTCCTTTAGCATTATAGTATTTTCTGACATCAAAGGATTAGAAAAGATAGAGAAATGTAAAACCAATACTGTGTGTAATACTGATTTGATACATCTATGCAATGTTATTCCTTCTTAAGTCTGAGGTCCTCAAAAGTCAGTGTGGTAACCAGCTTTGAGAAACAGGTTCCATTTATGGATTAAAACAACAACAACATTCCTTGCTACAAAGAGATAGTGACAGTTGACCTTCTCTTCTGTGAAATCTCCGGTCAACAGGTATCAGGTATTGGAAGCATCCATCAAGACTGGGTCCAAGAAAGATGCAAAGGCAGAGAGATGACATTGAGAAAAGAAAGTCCAGCCTGTCCCTGTCCACCATCACTCCTGCCTCCAGAAGAGGTGGTACAGTCAGTGTCCATCTACCTTTGTGGTCTCCATGGCCACAGATGCTGCCCCAGCACCGTCTCCCAAACCCAGGCCTTCCCTGCCCCTCCTCAGCACCCCCATCACCACCTCAGTCCACAGCTTAGCCTCCTACCTGGGGACCATGGTTTTGTTCACTCCCACCTCCTTTATCTCCCACTGATCCTACTTACTTTTCTTAATCTCCTTCTTCTTAGTAAAGTTTCAGTCTCTCTCTCCCTCACACAAACATCTATGACTTATTATCACATTGAAGTTCATCTTTGAGCGTGGCATTCCAGAATCCTCAAAATCTGCTCCGAACCTAGCTTTCAAGTCCATGGTAGCTTCAAACATGAGATGCTGCCTGATACTCAGTAAGTGTTGATATGGATGGATGGAGGGATGGCTGGCTGGATGGATGGATGGATTGATGCATGGACAGACAGGTGGGTGGATGGATGGATGGATAGATGAATGGTTGGATGGATAGAAGGATGGATTAATTTAAGTACTATGCTCTAACAGGAAACATGTTCCAATTTATCTGCTTACTTAACTCTCCTTGGAAAGGACTTCTATCTTATGTGTGTGCGGCTTTGGAACAATTTTTTTTCCCATTAGGTATCCCCTTCTACTAACTCTTGACTACTCAAATCCCTTCTATGACTCAAGCCTCCGTGGAAGATCTAAGCCTTACCTTCTATCTACACTCCAACCCAAAGTGAATCACCTCTGCTCTGAACCCCTAGTCATCACCCATAAGCGTTCTCTGGGCACCACTGTGCAAGGCCTTGAGGACAGGACTGCCTTCAGCCTTCACCTCTTCATTTCCACCACTTAGAACAGACTGGCACTCCAAGGAACTCCTAACACACTGTGGTGAATCGGAAATTCAGCAGAGAGGAACCTGCAGCGCCTTCCAGCAGTTTGTCGCAGGTCTGAAGGCAGGTGGCTGGGGTGTGGCTCCTGCTCTGCCATGACCACTGACCTGAGCAAGTCAAGAAACCCCTGTTTCTTTCCTTTTTTTCATTTTATTTTATTTTTTTATTTTAATTAATTTTTATTTTTTAGTTTGTTTTGCTTTACAATACTGTATTCGTTTTGCTATACATTGACATGAATCAGCCACGAGTGTACATGAAACCCCTGTTTCTAAAGATCTTAAACTCCGGGCAGAGATGGTGCCTCCCTGAGTGTGATTCTGTAGCCCAACGGGGACGTCCACTCTGGGACAATTCTCCAAGAGCACAGCCCAGTCGTAAAAGCCCGGGTTTCTACGTTAACCCAGCTCTGCCCCTCAGATGTTCATCTCTTCATGCCTCCGTTTATTGTTTTGGTTGTTTTAAGAATTTGACTGCAACTCAGAAGAGGATAAACTCTCAATACATTTTAGCTATTTTTATTAGCCCAAATACAATTTTCCTTCCAAATAAGTGCAAATCAAATGCATAGCTAATATAAACAAATAAATAAAATTTTAAAATGCAGCAGAAAGCTTCTATTGTAAAAGTAGATTTGGGTCAAAGGTAGCATATGGGTGCCCCTTCTCACTTTGGGTCTAGGGGGTCCTATGGGTCAATTGTTTTGGGGCAAAGCACACTTTTAAAAATATATATTTACTTAAGGTCTTCGTTGCGACAGGTAGGATCTGTAGTTGTGGCATGCGGATCTTTTTAGTTGGGCCAGTGGGATCTAGTTCTTGACCGAGGATCAAAGCTGGGCTCCCCGCATTGGGAGCCCTGAGTCTTAGTCATCAGACTGTCAGGGAAGTCCCATGAAGCACACTTTGAATTAGCATCAGGAAGCTGATACGAAGCCAGCTGCAGTTGCTGACAACAAGTTGAGTTCATGCCCCAGGTTTCCACTGAAATGATGCTGTGAAAGTCACCTGCAAATACGTTCACCTGCGACCACATGAATATATGGTTCTATGAACCACTGTCTTAATCAGGGACTCTTGGGGCCAAATTTTAGTTTTGTGGGAGCTGGAGATGTGTATTCCTCTGAGAAAAGTGTCCTCTGTCAAAATGTCCCTACACTAGAAAAGGCATTATATGCAATTCATAAAGGAGATAATCAGTTTATGGCACAAGGTGCCATGAATCAATTTTCAGCTCTTACCTAATGCTTTGGTTATTATAAGAATATATGTTGTTGTTCAGTTGCTAAGTTGCATCTGACTCTTTGCAGCCCCATGGATTGCAGTCCCATGGATTGCAGCATGCCAGGCTTCCCTGTACTTCTCTATCTCCCGCAGTTCACTCAAAATCGACCATGTCCATTGAGTTGGTGATGCCATCCAACCATCTCATCCTCTGTTACCCCCTTCTCCTCCTGCCCTCAATCTTTCCCAGCATCAGAGTCTGACCCCATGAGTCAGCTCTTCACATCAGGTGGAAAATCCAATCCCAAATAGAAACACTTTATTGCATCTGAGGTTATCCCTGGGGATGATTAGCATAATACCATATCCATATCTCAAAAAAGATGGATGATTGTAATTGCCAGATATGCTGGAAACAGCCTCTGAATGAAGGTCATGATACATAGATTCTGGGCACAGATTTAGGGTAGTCATATAGACTTGGACCAGTTACCTAAGTTCTCTTATCAGTTTCTCTAATGGTTCTATGTTTTACCATAGTAGTTATGTGATGAAGATATAAAGATGTGTGTGTGTGTGACAGGCAACAAGAACCCTTCTATATACATTATTACACTTAATATTCAATATACATTATTACATTTAAGCCCCTCGGCTATGGAGACAGACTATGAGACAATAGTTAGATGCTATCTGGAGAAAGAAATGGCAACCCACTCCAGTATTCTTGCTTGGGAAATGCCCTGAACAGAGGAGCCTGGCTGGCTACAGTTCATGAGGCTGCAAAGAGTCGGACACAACTGAGCAGCTAACAGTTTAGATGCTATTAATATCCCTCCCCGGCTTCCCAGGTGGCTCTAATGTTAAAGAACCTGCCTGCTAATGCAGGAGACTCAAGAGACTTGGGTTCGATCTCTGGGTTGGGAAGAGCCCCTGGAGTAGGAAGTGGCAACCAACTCCAGTATTCTTGCTTGGGAAATCCCATGGACAGAGGAGCCTGGCGAGCTACAGTCCATGGGACTGCAGAGTTGGACATGACTGAGCAACTGACCACACACACACACAGTATCCATACTTTACAGATTTAGAAAAACTTAGCCAGATCAAACAGAAGATCAATAGGAATTTGAAACTAGGTCAGTCTGAATTCAAAGGCAGGCTTTTACCTGCCAAGTTTCAGGAAAATAATACTATTCAAATGCATAGAAACATATACCTTTGCATTCACATATTATAAATTACAGCTGATAAAACCACTTAGTTACCCTACAGTGCATAATGAAAAGTTATCTAATAAAATTATTAAAGCAAGTTGGAATTATATCTTTGACTCAAGGAAAACATATTAAGTTTTCTGACATTCTTTATGTGAAACCTGAAAGCATATCTGTCCCATTAACTTGCCATCATGCACTCTCATCACAGGGGACCAAGCTGCTTGTAGAGGGAAAAACAAAAACAAAACACTGAAGAAAATATGGACTTCCTCTCCTCTGAGCTTCCGGTTTGAATTGCTCTGCAAGGGCAAGGATTCAAACAAAGGCAATAAAAGCATCTGCTATTTACACATTTCCAATGCGGGACTGTGGAATCCACTTCCCCTCATGGAATGAGATCTCCATGGTGACGCTGACATCATCAGGTTGGGGAGATTCTCAGCAGCGTTTGGTGATGAGATTTTCTTTACAAGAGCACCCTCTAGCAATGAAATAAGGGATATCTCTGCAGCCATGGCCTTCCTCGTTTGAAGCCACACCAGCTTGTGTTAGACACACTAGCGTATTTTAAATGAAATTACAAACAATTACAAAAATAAAAACCAAGAAACTCAGTCTGTTTATTGGCATCACTGATTATGGTCTATCCTTTCTGTTTTAATATTATTTTCCTAAAAAATATTTATAATTCCTCATTCTTCTTGATACCAGTCAAAGAACATAGCTTTAAAGGCTCTGTTGACTACATTCTGATGAGGTAATCTTTACCAAAAGGAATGCTTATACCCTAAAAAAAAAAAAAAAAAAGTTCAGTCACCTGTGTATCTAAGGTTCCAGAAGCAACAATCTCCTTTCTACGCAATTCACAATGTGGCCAATATAATTAGCTCTCAGTGAAAATCTGGCACACAAAGGCCCCCTCCTCCTGCCAAAACTTAATTTTGAAAACGTTTTTCTTCCAATTTCATTCCATACTTGGCTTCCTTCCTCATGTCTTAGTATCGTTACGCCACATGCATTGTAAGCCAACCATTGTGAATTTTCTTGTTCTTTAAATCATGCAATTCCATACATTTATGGTTCTGAAATATGTCTACAATTACTTTATCTCCAGCTATTAAGAATATGTTAGGTAGAGTCCCTTTATCACCTCCTCATTTCTTTGATGAGAAACGTAATGCAAATGGCAATTTATTTTAAAATTGATCCTCTAGCTAGATATTTCTAAAAAAAGAAAAATATTTTCAAGAAAGTCTGATTCTTCCTAGAAAAAAATATAGTCAATAAGAAAAGTAATAAATTACTCTAATAAAAGTAAAATAACAAACAGATAAGGAAAGATCCTCAAACTGCTTTCTACAAGTTTGAAGTTCTAACATTCTTTTTTTTTTTCTTTCTTCTTTTTTTGGAAAGTGGATAATATTGTTGAAATTCAGAGTTGGCTAGGAGCTAACATTGGAATAACATGCTGATGCTTAAAGAAATGGGAAAAAAGAAAACATTCTCTTTTGAAATGTAATTTGCTGGGTCAACCAGAAAAAATCCCAAGAGTTAAGGAATGGAAAGTACATGTATTCCTTGAGTGTGTTCTCAGACTCTGGCTCACAAGGACATCTTGTGATGGACAGAGGAGCCTCTCTGAGGGAGGAAGGAATTCTTCATCCAGGGTTGCCATCTAAATGATTCATCTTGCATTACGTATCCTGTTTTGCTTTGTTTAATATTAACATCTTTTTCTTCTTCTTCTTTTTTTAGTTATAAAATGACTATCTAATACCTCCTTGGACTGCAAGGAGATCAAATCAGTCAATCTTAAAGGAAATCAACCCTGAATATTCAATGGAAGGACTGATGCTGAAGCTCTAATACTTTGGCCACCTGATGCAAAGAACTGACTCATTGGAAAAGACCCTGATGCTCGGAAGGATAAAAGACAAAAGGAGAATGGGGCAGCAGAGGAAGAGATGGTTAGATAGCATCCCCGACTCAGTGGACATGAATTTGAGAAAACTGTGGGAGATCAATGGAAGTCAGGGGACCCAGGACTCTCCTGGTCAGGGGATTCCATGGGGTCACAAAGAGTCAGACTGAACAACGGCAAGTACCCAGGAATGACTAGGTGCACTGGCTCTGCCACCTAATAGATGTGTGACCTTGGGCAGCTACTGAGTATCCTCAAGCCTCAGTTTCTTCATCTGTAAGATGGGGCTATCAGCACTTGGCACCATGCCTGGCCCACAGGGAGTGCACAAGGGGTGAGCAGCTGCTCCTGTCAGTGCTGGCACTGGTTAGACAGAGCAGGTCTCTGGACCAGGCATCCTGCTGAGGAATCTGGGGATATCTCTTAAGAACAGAATACTAAAACCTTTGAACATCTGGGAAAGAGAGGTGTGGAGAACAGAGCTGACCTTGGAGGCTTTCAATTCTTCCCTTTGACAAGTTAATGCAACCTCAATCCCATTGTTCTGTCTGGTTTCTCCTGTGAGACATAGCTCCCGTGGACTACCACATCTTTATAATAGCTTACTCTGGGGGTCATTCTTACTCAGGGGTAAAGAATCCACCTGCCAATGTAAGAGACATGGGGTCGATCCCTGTTTGGGGAAGATCCACATGCTGAGAAGCAACTATGCCTGTGGGCCACAACTATTGATCCTGTGCTGTAGAGTTTAGAAGCTGCAGCTACTGAGCCCACATGCAGCAACTACTGAAACCCGTGCCTGCCTGGAGCCCTTCCTCTGCAAAAAGAAGCCACCGCAAGGAGAAGCCCACACGGTACAGCTAGGGAACAGCCCTAGTTACTAGTCCCTAGTTGCTAGTTCTCTAGCAGTCCCCGCTCGCCGCAACTAGAGAAAGCCCATGCAGCAATGAAGACTCAGCGTGGCCAAAAATATATTAACTGAAAAAAAAATTAATAGCTTACTCTACTTGCTACCAGCCTCCCAGGTGGTGCTAGTGGTAAAAAACTTGCCTGCCAATGTAGGAGACATAAAGAGACGCAGGTTTGATTCCTGAGTTGCGAAGATTTCCTGGAAGAGAAAATGACAACCCACTCCAGTATTCTTGCCTGGGGAATCCCATGGACAGAGGAGCCTGGAGGGTTACGGTCCATAAGGTCACAAAGAGACCCGACTGAAGCGACTGACACGCACGCAGGCACTTGCCACTCCACTTGAGGAGTGGAAGCACAGTCCAAGAAAAGTGGAAGTGTCACGCAGTTCTCTCTTTAAAGAGGGTACAGATAATCTCTGATCTGAGCTCAGAAGGAAACGGTTCACCCAACCCCAGATGGTTGCTCCTGTCTGTGTCTACCCAGATCTCTATGCTGAACTCCTAACCCGAAGGTGATGGTACTGGGGAGCAGGGCCTTTGGGATGTGATGAGGTCATGGATAAGGGTCCTTATAAAAGAAGCCTGAGAAGGTTCCTTCACCCCTTCTACTGGGTGAGGTTACGCAAAAAGGTGGCCATCCAGGCTCTCACCAGACACTCGACCCTGGATTCCTCAGCCTCTAGGACTGTAAGAAGTAAAACTTCTGTTGTTTATGACCCACCCTGACTGCAGTATCTTGTTACAGCAGCCCTAAGGGGTAAGACAATGGATGTTCAAGCTGAGGGCTGCCATGCCCCAAAACTGGCTTATTGGACTAGCCTTATTATTCAAGTCATTCTTTTCAGGGCTAGCAAAAGAGTTCAACTTAATATGCTGTCACTCAGAGGATCTTCTAAAAGATCCATGTAAATAGGCAGTGGAGACTGTGACTCGGTTTCTAATTAGGCAGAAACATTGACTATGATCATTGGAAAAATAAGAAATAAAATCATTATGCGATACACAAAGCCAATGAATCTAGAGCTCTTCAAAGCAGATGAGGAATAACAATCCCCAAGAGGAAAATGTGGCTGCAACAGTTAATACTTAGTTGTCTGCTTAACGTCTGAACAGAGGTGCTGGGCATAACTTGAGCTCCAGACCAGTCTGAAAAACACTTCAAGCTCTCACTGTCAAGGCTGAGAGGTGCTTGATTGCCTTTGGTGAGAGTCACAACACAGGTCCAGCCTGGCTTTGGTAGAGAACACAGATGAGGGAAGGGCTTCCCTGGTGGCTCAGTGGTAAAGAATCCGCTTGCCATGCAGGAGACACAGGTTCGATCCCTGGGTCAGGAAGATCCCCGAGAGAAGGGCATGGCAATCTGCTCCAGTATTCTCTCCTGGAGAATCCCATGGACGGAGGAGCCTGGTGGGCTATAGTTCGAAGTGTCAGACAGGACTTAGCGACTAACACTTTCAATTAAAAAATATATCTGCAACACCACATAAACCAACAAAAGGCTCCTCTGGGTTGGATTTAGTCCACACAACTTTTGATCTAGAAGCATCCACATAAAGTTCCTTGACAATAATTACACCTTGAAAAAGGATTTACGGAAGTATGCTCCTTCATCCGTGTTTATCCTATGCGCTTGTCTTTGTGGTCAGTGTGGTCGCCAATTGCAAACGTCCAGATGAAGGCCAAAGAAGTGACGTTCTGAGATGCTTCCACTAAACGTTCAGAAGCCTGGGAAATGCCACGAACACGGTGCACATCTGAGGCAAATGAAACTAAGGACAAAGGAAAGGTGTCACTGCAAAGGTAGCTTAATATGTTTTGTGGCGGATTTCCTGGCGAGCAGGTAAATTAGGAAGCTTAAGATTGCTAAGGTTGGGCTTCAAATCCAGAGGACCAAACCCAGTCCACAAAACCTGTGCAGGGCAGCATCCTCAGATGTAGCTTCTCTGGGTCAGGAGTTTAAAGTGTACTTAAAGCACCTAGCTGCTCTCTTGCAATTTTATTGACTCTTTTAACTCAACATGCACATGCCAATCAATTGGTGCTGTGACTCTCCCTCTCGACAGCGCAGAAGGAGCCCAAAATCTGTGCAAAGGCCTGAGATGCACCAGGCCCTGAAGAGAGTCATAACTAACATCATTACATTCATTTCTCCCTTTGGTAAAACCTGATTTTTTTTAAAGGTATGCAAGAAAATCACAATCCAAAGAACTGGTATCTTTTTGAGGTTAAAAACACAGACTCCGCCTTTTACGTTCTTGTGTGCTGGTTTGTCACTTAGGGTTGCAGGCAAAAAACGATATTTCCAAACTCATGGAAGCACACTTCTGCCGAGAAATTTGTAAACTGCTTGACATTAAACTATAGAGTTGGTTGCTTTCAATCTATTTCTAGTTCTAATCTACTCATCTACATTTATAGCTTGACATTAAAAGATTTTTTATATACGTTTCAAATTTGTCTCAAGTAAACATTTTTTTCCCAAATGATGACATTCCCATAAATCTGAGATCTAAAATGACTGTTACTATCCCCACCATCATCATCTGCCCCACGACCATCAACACTGTGGCCATCATCACCACTGGTACCACCATCACCGCTTCCCCAGTGGGAGTGCCCCTAAGATATTGCACAATTTTAAACTTTGTCTCTTGACAGTGGTCAGTTTCTGTACAGTTGATGCTTAACCACTTCTAACTGAGTGTAATGATTCCAGTAATATTTAGTCCAAATGCAACTGAAAATTACATTTTAAAATCATTACACAAATTACTTTCATTGTACCCCAACTCAAATGCAGCTAAGATAAATATTTATATCAAAAATACAAAGTCTCTCCAATAGGAGGGATTTCCCTGGCAGTCCAACAGTTAAAACCTTGCCTTCCCAAAACACCTCAAGAAACATATTAATCAAATTAATAAAGATCAAACACAAAGAACAAGCAGCAAGGGAGAAACAACAAATAACACACAAGGAGATTCCCATAAGGATAACAGCTGATCTTTCAATAGAAACTCTTCAGGCCAGAAGGGAATGGCAGAACATACTTAAAGTGATGAAAGAAAATAACCTACAGCCCAGATTACTGTACCCAGCAAGGATCTCATTCAAATATGAAGGAGAAATCAAAAGTTTTACAGACAAGCAAAAGCTGAGAGAATTCAGCACCACCAAACCAGCTCTCCAACAAATGCTAAAGGATCTTCTCTAGACAGGAAACACAAACAGGGCATATAAACTTGAACCCAAAACAATAAAATAAATGGCAACGGGATCGTACTTATCAATAATTACCTTAGCTGTAAATGGGTTGACTGCCCCAACCAAAAGACAAAGACTGGCTGAATGGATACAAAAACAAGACCCCTATATATGTTGTCTACAAGAGACCCACCTCAAAACAGGGGACACATACAGACTGAAAGTGAAGGGATGGAAAAAGATATTCCATGCAAATAGAGACCAAAAGAAAGCAGGAGTAGCAATACCCATATCAGATAAAATAGACCTTCAAACAAAGGCTGTGAAAAGAGACAAAGATGGACATCACATAATGATTAAAGGATCAATCCAAGAAGAAGATATAACAATTATAAATATATATGCACCCAACATAGGAGCACCACAATATGTAAGACAAATGCTAACAAGTATGAAAGGGGAAATTAACAATAACACAATAATATGCGAGACTTTAATTCCCCACTCACACCTATGGACAGATCAACTAAACAGAAAATTAACAAGGAAACACAAACTTTAAATGATACAATAGACCAGTTAGACCTAATTGATATCTATAGGACATTTTACCCCAAAACAATGAATTTCACCTTTTTCTCAAGTGCACACAGAACCTTCTCCAGGATAGATCACATCCTGGGCCATAAATCTAGCCTTGGTAAATTCAAAAAAACTGAAATCATTCCAACCATCTTTTCTGACCACAATGCAGTAATATTAGATGTCAATTACAGGAGAAAAACTATTAAAAATCCCAACATATGGAGGCTGAACAACACGCTGCTGAATAACCAACAAGTGACAGAAGAAATCAAAAAAGAAATCAAAATATGCATAGAAATGAATGAAAATGAAAACACAACAACCCAAAACCTATGGGACACTGTAAAAGCATTACTAAGGGGAAGGTTCATAGCAATACAGGCTTACCTCAAGAAACAAGAAAAAAGTCAAATAAATAACCTAAGTCTATACCTAAAGCTACTTGAAAAGGAAGAAATTATGAACCTCGGGGTTAGTAGAAGGAAAAAGTCTTAAAAATTAGGGCAGAAATAAATGCAAAAGAAACAAAATGGAGAAGGAAATGGCAACCCACTCCAGTGTTCTTGCCTGGAGAATCCCAGGGACAGTGGAGCCTGGTGGGCTGCCATCTATGGGGTCGCACAGAGTCAGACATGACTGAAGTGACTTAGCAGCAGCAGCAGCAAACAAAAGAGACCATAGCAAAAATCAACAAAACCAAAAGCTGGTTCTTTGAGANCTCAATGGTGAAAAATTGAAATCATTTCCCCTAAAGTCAGGAACAAGACAAGGGTGCCCATTCTCACCACTACTATTCAACATAGTCTTGGAAGTTTTGGCCACAGCAATCAGAGCAGAAAAAGAAATAAAAGGAATCCAGATTGGAAAATAAGAAGTAAAACTCTCACTGTTTGCAGATGACATGATCCTCTACATAGAAAACTCTAAGGACTCCACCAGGAAATTACTAGAGCTAATCAATGAATATAGTAAAGTTGCAAGATATAAAATCAACACACAGAAATCCCTTGCACTCCTATACATTAACAATGAGAAAACAGAAAGAGAAATTAAGGAAACAATTCCATTCACCATTGCAACGAAAAGAATAAAATACTTAGGAATATATCTACCTAAACAAACAAAAGATCGATATATAGAAAACTATAAAACACTGGTGAAAGAAATCCAAGAGGACACAAACAGATGGAGAAATATACCATGTTCATGGATCAGAAGAATCAATATAGTGAAAATAAGTATACTACCCAAAGCAATCTATAGATTCAATACAATCCCTATCAAGCTACTAATGGTATATTCCAGAGAACTAGAACGAATATTTTCACAATTTGTATGGAAATACAAAAACCTCGAATAGACAAAGCAATCTTGAGAAAGAAGAATGGAACTGGAGGAATCAACCTGCCTGACTTCAGGCTTTACTGCAAAGCCACAGTCATCAAGACTGTATGGTATTGGCACAAAGACAGAAATATAGATCAATGGAACAAACTAGAAAGCCCAGAGATAAATCCACACACCTATGGACAGCTTATCTTCGACAAAGGAGGCAAGAATATACAAATATTCCAGAGAACTGGAACGAATATTTTCACAATTTGTATGGAAATACAAAAACCTCGAATAGACAAAGCAATCTTGAGAAAGAAGAATGGAACTGGAGGAATCAACCTGCCTGACTTCAGGCTTTACTGCAAAGCCACAGTCATCAAGACTGTATGGTATTGGCACAAAGACAGAAATATAGATCAATGGAACAAACTAGAAAGCCCAGAGATAAATCCACACACCTATGGACACCTTATCTTTGACAAAGGAGGCAAGAATATACAATGGAGAAAAGACAATCTCTTTAACAAGTGGTGCTGGGAAAACTGGTCAACCACCTGTAAAAGAATGAAACTAGAACACTTTCTAGCACCATACACAAAAATAAACTTGAAATGGATTAAAGATCTAAACATAAGACCAGAAACTATTAAACTCCTAGGGGAAAAACATAGGCAAAAAACTCCCCGACATAAATCACAGCAGGATCCTCTATGACCCATCTCCTAGAATACTGGAAATAAAAGCAAAAATAAACAAATGGAACCTAATTAAACCTTCTGCACAACAAAGGAAACTATAAGCAAGGTGAAAAGACAGCCTTCAGAATGGAAGAAAATAATAGGAAATGAAGCAACTGACAAAGAATTAATCTCAAAAATATACAAGCAACTCCTGCAGCTCAAATCCAGAAAAATAAAAGAGCCAATCAAAAAGTGAGCCAAAGAACTAAACAGACATTTCTCCAAAGAAGACATACAGATGGCTAACAAACACATGAAAAGATGCTCAACATCACTCATTATCAGGGAAATGCAAATCAAAACCACCATGAGGTACCATTTCACGCCAGTCAGAATGGCTGCCATCCAAGTCTACAAGCAATAAATGCTGGAGAGGGTGTAGAGAAAAGAGAACCCTCTTACACTGTTGGTGGGAATGCAAACTTGTACAGCCACTATAGAGAACAGTCTGGAGATTCCTTAAAAATCTGGAAATAGAACTGCCATATGACCCAGCAATCCCACTGCTGGGCATACACACTGAGGAAACCAGAATCAAAAGAGATACGTGTACCCCAGTGTTCATCGCAGCACTGTTTATAACAGCCAGGCATGGAAGCAACCTAGATGTCCATCAGCAGATGAATGGATAAGAAAGCTGTGGTACATATACACAATGGAGTATTACTCAGCCATTAAAAAGAATACATTTGAATCAGTTCTAATGAGGTGGATGAAAGAGAACAGTCTGGAGATTCCTTAAAAATCTGGAAATAGAACTGCCATATGACCCAGCAATCCCACTGCTGGGCATACACACTGAGGAAACCAGAATCAAAAGAGATACGTGTACCCCAGTGTTCATCGCAGCACTGTTTATAACAGCCAGGACATGGAAGCAACCTAGATGTCCATCAGCAGATGAATGGATGAGAAAGCTGTGGTACGTATACACAATGGAATATTACTCAGCTATTAAAAAAGAACACATCTGAATCAGTTCTAATGAGGTGGATGAAACTGGAGCCTATTATGCAGAGTGAAGTAAGCCAGAAAGAAAAACACCAATACAGTATATTAACACATATATATGGAATTTAGAAAGAAGGTAATGATAACTCTGTATGTGAGACAGCAAAAGAGACACAGATGTATAGAACAGTCTTTTGGACTCTATGGGAGAGGGCGAGGGTGATATGATGTGGGAGAATGGCAATGAAACATGTAAAATATCATATGTGAAATGAAACGCCAGTCCAGGTTTGATGCATGATACAGGGTGCTCGGGGCTGGTGCACTGGGATGACCCAGAGGATGGGGAGGGAGGTGGGAGGGGAGTTCAGGATGGGGACACATGTACACTCATGGCAGATTCAAGTCAAGGTATAGCAAAACCAATACAATATTGTAAAGTAAAATTAATTAATTTTTTTAAAAAAGACCTTGCCTTCCAGTGCAGGGTGGATCCCTGGTAGAAGAGCTAAGATCCCACATGCCTCACAGCCAAAAAACCCACAACATAAACCAGAAACAATTCTGTAACAAACTCAATAGAAAGACTTTAAAAATGGTCCACATTAAAAAAATAAAAAATATTATTGGAGAAAAAAATACTTATTCTTCCAAAACTATATTTGATAACTGATTTTTAAAAATGTTTAATGAAAACAATCTCTGGAATTATTTGAATAATAATACTGTTTTGCATAACTGTATTGCAATCTAAGTAAAATGGACAAAAGGCTGAAAAAGTTGGCAAGAGTAAGATAAGGAATTTTATAGTCCAAAATGAAAGCTTGGTCTTAAACATTATGTTTTTATAAATAAATGCTGATATAAGTATACAACTATGAACACATACTTAGAGATGTTCCATATTCAGTGGCCATTAAAAAATTTATACATGGAGACCAAAACAGTCTTTGGCAAAATTTCTTCTCTGTCTTCATTCTATACTATGTATATTAGAGCTTTTATAATTCGTTTTTATTTACATACAGAGTTGAGTGAATAACATGGAACTGGCTGCCATTTCCCCACAATGTGTGAGCGATTTCAAATGCCTACAGAGGCCTGGAAGGTAACACAAACTCTGAAGTGGGCCAAGCACCATTAAACCCAGTGCAAATGGGGTGAAACGTGGCAGTTAACACAGGCAGTCAACAGGAAGTTATAATAAATATAAATGTAGTAAACCACATCCTCCCCCTCACCTAAAGGGGATGCCTACTAACATTTATCCTGTAGGAAGCTTCCCCCAGTTGTGGCTAAACTGATCGATTTCCTAACAGAAAGTGAAATCAGGTTTTTATCTGAAAGTCCCCAATTTTAAAATGTTGGCAATAAATTCATTTCTTAATAAAAAACACCATACATTCCAAATAAAACACACATGTGTCCTGGACTCAACCCACAGGCAAACAGTTTTCACTCTCTAGGAGAGAATTCCACACTAAGTGGCCATTAGCTGTGGTTCACGTGCTCAGGGCCAGGCCCTACGGTTGTGCCAAAGGTCCAGGGAGGCCACCAGGCTTCCTGTCACACTCCAACTCCTGTAATTTCCAAAGACAGGGTAGCCTGCACTCAAGACCCACCACTTCTGGAACCTGGAGCCCATGAAAAACCCAATATGATCAATCCTGTGTGCACTTGTGTGCGTGGGCACACATGTGGGTGTATCTTCATGTGCTTATTACTCTGGTGTGCTGGGAAAATGGTGGATTTTCCAACTGAGATTGCTTTTTGAGTCCTTCCTCTCATCCCCATCTTTGATCATGACTTTCTTTTCCCCCTTCCTGAGAGAGAAGAGGAGAGAAACAGATGATGAGAGAATCGATAACAGGAAATTACAGAGCAAACGTTATGAGCTCAGTAGAGATGGAACACAATTAAATCCCTTCGATGGAGACCAGAAGCATACTGCCTCACTCTCCAGCTCCTTAAGTCGTCCCCTGGTTACAAGGGCTGATCTTGGTTTGAAAAGCTGCTGGCTTCACCTTCCAAAGGAAAGGTCTCTCTTAAAACTCAGAATCAATCATAGGCAGTGATTTTTTTCTTGGTCACATCTGCTCTGCCCAAATGTGAAAATAACCAAGGCGATTAAAAACTACTAGAAATGTTAGCTCTCATTGGAAGGAAACAGAGTAAATAAAACTCAGCCATCTGGGGAAATAGATCTGGGGTCTAAGACATCAAAGTGAGAGGATAAAAATCAAAGCTTTTCACAAGTCATTTGTAATGGCTGCTTTTTTATTTATTGGATATTTCACAAGTGAGGAGTAAGTTGACAGGATTCTTCTTTCTTTCAGAAACTAGTCTTACGGTATGATCTTTTCTCACAAGGTCATGATTAGCTCATGTTGCTTAGTTGCTCAGTCGTGTCCAACTCTTTGCGACTCCACAGACTGTAGCCCACCAGGCTCCTCTGTCCATGGAATTTTCCAGGCAAGAATACTGGAGTGAGTGTCCATTTCCTCCTCCAGGGGATCTTCCCAACTCAGGGATCGAACCCACGTTTCCTGCATAGGCTGGTGTATTCTCTACTACTGAGACACCAAGGAAGCCCATGATTCTCTCTGAATGTCCCTAATAGCATAGAAAAGGTCAGTCCCTTTATCCAGGGAACATCTACCAAGGACAGGTTTAGATAAATGCACAGAGGATGCTTTCAGTGTTTGGATGAGGACGTGTTTTTGTTTACATGTTATGGTCTCATTTTCATTTCACAAAGCACCAGTACAAAACATCATATAACAGTAGCTTTAGATGGGTTATGAAAAGTTTGAAGAGCAGGTCTGGAGTCAGACAACATCAGTTTTAAAACTCAATTCCATTAATTACTAGCTGGGGGCCTGGGTCGATTACTCAACATTTAGATATCTCCTTTCCTTCACAGAGAGAATGAAAATACTACTGCATCCATCTCCCAGAATGGTGGAAATAATTTGATAAAAATAATGTATGGACATGTGTCAGGCAGAACAAGTGTTTAGCAAAAGGCAAATGACTGTATGCATCCCTTAAGTTAATGCTGGTGAAGCATACACTTCAAAGATTATGCTCAGAAGAGCCAACGATCAAGGCTTAGAAGGCGAGATGCCTCATAAGTTTCCAATCTGTCTACCCCTTGTACTATTTTCATACTGAAAATTATTCCATCTAATGGCTGTCAGACTTCAGGCAACTGCAAGGCATTAGAACTGCAATCAACACTAACTCAAGTACATGAAAATAACATTTACTTTCCATCTGTTTATCATCCAGTTTCTTTCACATGTGAAGAATACAGTGAGTAACTATATAAGCTAGCTCCTCACAGCCCCTAAAAATCACGTTCTTTTGAAATACCTGACAAGCAGACAAGTAAATATTCTCCTCATGCCAAAACATTCGTCCACGTCAATCATAACCTCCTTGATGTTACAGGAAATGAAACTGAAGTGTGAACTGCCACAACAAGCAGTCATTTAAAGTTTCAGAAACCTAAAAAAGGTATAACCATTCACTGTAAACCTCAACACTGAAGTTCTCTCCCTGTCATTTAGACAAGCTAAAGTTTCAAATCCGCCTCTAATATTTGGTATCATCGGATATAAATAAGGTTAAGATGACCAGATGTGACAGCTATGCTTATAAAATGAAATTAAACAAAACCATCACTACAATTCAATTTCTAAAGTCACGGAGCCACAAACTTCTTCTTGCATTATGTACAGTGCTATACTGCCCTTCAGTGTTCAAACACAAGAACTGTTCATCAAAGCTGATTTACTCTGCTGTACAGCAGAAACTAACACATTGCCTCCTCCAGAGGATATTCCTGACCTAGGGATCGAACCTATGACCTCTGTATTGCAAGTGGTTCCCTGCATGCAGGCAGATTGCTTACCGCTGGGCCACCGGGAAGCCCATAAAGCAACTATACTCTAATAAGAATTAATTTAAGAAAGAAAGATATGAAACTATCAAAAAATTCTGAGCTCAAGAAATGTCTGTGAACCCGTACAGTGAACAGATTAGTTATCTTACTTTTTCAAATAATTTTATTTATCGATTTCTGGCCGTGTGGGTCTTTGTTGCTGCAGGGGCTTTTCTCTAGCGGTGGTGAGCAGACACTACTCTCTAGCTGCTGTGTGGGGGCTTCTCATTGCGGTGGCTTCTGCTGTTGTGGAGCACGGGCTCTTGGGTACTCGAGCTTCCCGGCTCCAGGACACTGGCACAATACTTGTGGCTCAAGGGCTCAGTGGCTCTGTGGCATGTGGGATCTTCCCAAAGCAGGGATGAAACCCATGTCTCCTGCACTGGCAGGCAGATTCCTTACCAGTGAGCCACCAGGGAAGCGCCAGTCATCTTATTTTTTTGCAGTATCTCCGTGAAGGGTATTGTTATGATTTGAACTCTGCACCCTTCCACTGCCCCACTCCCCCAATTCACAGACTGAAATCCAAATTCCCAGTAGCTCAGAGCATGAATGACTCTGTTAGGAAATAGGGAAACTGCAGATGCAACTAGTTAAGATAAGGTCATGTTAGAGGAGAATGAGCTTCTAATCCAAGGGGACTGCTGGCCTTCTAAAAAGCGGGAATGTGGACACACACACACACACAGGAAGGACAGCATGTGAAGGTGAAGGCAAAGGTCAGAGTGACGCTTCTATAAGCCGAGGAATGGCAATGTCTCAGGCAGGTGGCCAGAAGCTAGGGGAGGAGGGGACAACATCTCCATCACGGCCCTCAGAAGCAACCGCCCCTGGTGACCTTCATCTCCGACTCAGGCCTCCAGAATCATGAGACTATACCTTCCTGTTGTTTAAGCCCTCAGTTCACCATACTCTGTTATGATGGCCCTGGCAAACCAATACAGGTGTGTATCTTTCATGCATGCGAAAATACAAATAACATACACATTTTCCACAGAACACAATCATCTCACTTTAACTAAAAGGATAAGAAGAAAGGTGTGAAACATACTAGATTACTATTAAGCCTAGAGGGTTTTTTTTTTGCATTTAATTTATTTTAATTGGAAGATAACTGCTCCAACAACAGTGTGTGGGTTTCTGCCATGCATCAACATGAATCAGCCATAGGTATGCATATGTCCCCTCTCTCTTAAACCTCCCTTCCACCTCCCACCCCATCTGACCCCTCTAGGTTGTCACAGAGCACCAGCCTGAGCTCCCTGCATCATACAGCAAATTCCCACTGGCTATCTGCTTTACATATGGTAAAGTATTTGTTTCCATGCTACTGTCTCAATTTGCCCCACTCTCTCCTTCCCCGACTGTGCCCGCCAGTCTTCTTTCTATGTCTGCGACTCCACTGTTGCCCTGCAAATAGGTTCATCTGTGCCAACTTTCTATTAACAGATTCCACATATATATATATATATATGCATTAATCTACAAAATTTGTTTTTTTTTCTCTTTCTGACTTACTTCTCTCTGTATAATAGGCTCTAAGTTCACCCACCTCATTAGAACTGACTCAAATGTGTTCCTTTTTATGACTGAGTAATATTCCATTGTCTATATATGTACCACATCTCTATCCATTCCTCTGTTAATAGACATTCAAGTTGCTTCTGAGTCCTGGCTATTGTAAATAGTACTGAAGTAATTCTTTTAATCTTGACTGTAAATTGCTCAGTGGGCTCTTAATGCCTCTGAGAGTCAGTTTGATCTACTCTAAAATGAGTGATTATACTAAATGAGGCAAAGCAGTGCCTCTTCTGGCTCCTTCATTTCATGATTTACAAAGGGACACACGCAAACTAAGGAGGCAAATGTTTCCGGCAAGCCTTCCAAGCCTGAGGTCTACCGTAAAAGGCATCTTGACCTTCACTGTTAGGATAGTGGGGACAGATATGATTAACTGTACAAATTATTAGGTGCTCTTACTGGATGTTTTGGTAGACAAAGACCACGTTTTCCCATGTTTTGTCAACGTGAAGACTGAGACAGTCAAGAATTGATTTTAAGCTGAAATGTCAAAAGGTTATTACTAAATTTTTGGTGTGTTCTATTCAATGATAACATTAAAACTTCAGTGCTATAGGCTGTTTGTAGAACCACAAAATAGTTCAATTATTGCTGCACCACTATAGCAAGTTGGGAACAAAAACATTTAGTCTAGACAAAAAAATGCTTCTAGAACCAGGACATAAAGATCACTCTTGCATTGCCGACTGAAACTTGGGAAAAACAATGTTTTGCAATTAAAAGTACTCCTTAAAATGTAGTATAATCCTCCTGTATTAAATGATAACAAGATAATTGGAAATAATTGTGAATTATTAGGGCTCATTTTCTGTGCAAAACTTTTAAAATTTTTCTTGGCCACACCATGCAGCGTGTGGGATCTTATTTCCCTGACCAGGCGTTGAACCTGTGCCCCTTGCATTGGAAGCGCAGTCTTAACCACTGGACTATCAGGGAAGTCTTGTGCAGAACTTCAGGAAATGAATTAAATTCAGAAGATAGGGAGGTATGTGCAGAAGTAAAGGTATTCAAAAGAGATGTGCCATGAGGTGCCAGGTTTTGAGAATTTGTAACATAGGGTTGTGAGCGGGAAAATAAGGAAACAATTTTCACTGAGAATAACACTAAAAAAAAATTCCAGGAGCAAACATTTCATGAGAGAGGAAAAGAACGTGTCAACGGTCTGCATGCACAATTTAAAAATTCACAGACAATGCCATGATTTTAAAGCCCTCCACCGTCCTCTCCTGGCAGGCTCACTTTGTTCCCTAAATCTTTGTCTTCTTGAAGCCATCAAATGCAGCCAGCCAGATTACACTGGGGTAGGTGGCAAGAAATACTTACTTTCAAATCTTCATGAGTAACTTGATAGAACATACTTTTAAATTTGCCTGCATCTGAGTTTTTCTACACATATGAAGATATCAGCAGCAAAATAAACAATCCTGGAAGCTCTGATTCTACAGGGCTCATAAACTGAGACTCGCAGGCCAAATCTGACCCTGTTGCATGTTTTTGCCCAGCCCGTGAGCCAAGAATGGCTTTCACATTTGAAAACTCACTGGAGAAAAACCAGAAGAAGAATAACACTTGGTGTCAAATGAAACTGATATGAAATTCATATTTCAGTGTCCATGAATAAAGTTTTATTGAAACAGGGCCACGATCACACATTTTGGGATGGTCTATGGTGGTTTTGGGGGCTTCCCAGGTGGCTCAGTGATAAAGAATCTGCCTGCCAATGCAGAAGATGCCAAGAGACATGGGTTTGATTACTGAGTCGGAAAGATCCCCTAAAAGAAGGAAATGGCAACCAGCTCCAGTGCTCTTGCCTGTAGAATCCCATGGACAGAGAAGCCTGGAGGGCTACAGTCCATGAGGTCACAAAGAGTCAGACATGACTGAGCGACTGAGTACACACACACACACGGTGGCTTTAGCACTACAATGGCAGAGACAGTATGTATGACAACGCCTAACACATTTTCTCTCTGACGCTTTTTAGTTAAAGCTTGCTGATCTCTGATTTAAGTCCTAATGTGAGTTGCTCTGACATGAAATCAACACACTAGAAGACACTGTTTCTAGGTCACCAGTGCAGTTTGTTAACTCTTCAAAACCTACAGTCCTGTGACGACAGGCAGGTACTTCACAAATGTGTCATTAGTGATGCTAATTTTTTAAAAAAATAAACACACACAACTTTTCTTCTGCAAGCATTATAGAAATCTTCCTATACATGCCGACAGCTTGGTACTCTGTTCAGACCAATGGTCCAGTCTAGGCAGGCAGTCACCATCTGTATCCATATGACCAGTCTATGCAAACGCCCATCTCTACCCTTTCTCTGTTCTAACTGAAGAATTCACATGAGCAGCAGGAGCTTCTGTTCTATGTACACATGGCCTTCATTCCATCTGATACTGACAGGCTCTTTTTCAGCCAAATTTTACTCATTTGAGTAAGTGATGTTTCCACGTTAAAAATATTTACTTTTTTAAAGCGATCTCAGTTTACCCACGGCTGTAAAAGCACAGAAAGAGAGGGAAAAAATGTCATATTCAGTGAAATTAAATACGTCCTCCCATGAAGGAAAGTTCATTTGGAATCAGCTAAGGGCTAGTTAAGAAACCATCTGCTCTCGCTCTTTTTTCCAAGACTGACTGGAAGCCACTGAGAATCAAGCCACACTTAGTCTCTCTGTTTTCATGGCCCCATCTGTAGGCAGGGGGTCAGGAAGGAACTTACTTTTTCTTTCTGTTTGTCTCTTGTTAAAACTGTGGTCTCCTGCACTGTGACCGGCATGGATGAAGGATGCACCCGCTGTATCAGTAAGCAAAGGATCTTTGGGGCATCGACCCATCAGCCCCTGCAGCACCCCGGCTGTGCACCCAGAAGGGGTTCAGGATGGAGAAAAACAGGACACTGGCCCCAGACAGCTGAGGCACGCATCAAAGGAATGAGTTCAATGAGCCCAGACTCTCACATCTTTCAAACACAGAAAAGTGCTAAACTCATTGACTTGCGTTGTCTAGATTTTCTTTAACAGTAATCTTTCCATGTTTGATGTTCAGACTACCTGATTTTTGTTGAAAAAACTCCTATATATCCTAGGTCCTTCCTTAACTCTTCACAGCTATCTAAGAGGCTGTCTTCCTGGCTTAAGACTTCAGAAAGTGCACAGAATAAAATGAATGCTCAACTTTTACATCGCAAATATTTTTTTCAGTCTTCACTGACCTTAAAAATATTCTTCAGGGCCATATAAAAGTAAGAATGACCAAAACATGGAAAAAACAAAGAAAGACAATAGGAGACTGTAAATGATTTGAATTTCTCATTTCAAAGTGAAAGGACCACAGGGCAAATTTACAGATGTTTGAAATAATATCATAGAATTGAGGAAAACTTTGTTTTTGTCAATATGTATGTGAGAGAGAGCTCAAAGTGAGGGGACAATTTAAGCATGAATATAACAACTTTCTGAAAATACAATTCATTAAAACCTAAAATTGGTTCATTCTCACTAGGGTGGCTATTTTTTCGAGAAACACCAACAGAGATTAACATGTGCTGGTAAAGATGTAGGGAAGCTGGAAGCCTGCAACACTAGTAGAATATGAGACAGTGCAGTCATTGTGGAAAACAAGATTGGTGGTTTCTCAAAAAATCAAACACAGAGTTACCATATAATCCAGTGATTTCACTTTGGGGTATATACTCAACAGAAGCAAGAGCAAAGACTTGAAAGGGTATTTGTACACTCTCATTCACAGCAGCATTAGCCACAATAGGTGGACTCCACCCAAGTGTCAATCAAAGAAGGAATGATTGAATCAATGCGGTCGAGACACACAATGGAGTATTATTCGGTCTTAAGGAAGGAAATTCTGATCCAAGCTACAACATGGATGAACCTTGAAGACATTAAGCTAAGGGCAATTGTCAAGGTTTTGTAAGTTTTTCAGAAAAATATAGTCGTGAGGGGTGGAATGAAACGTCTCCATTTAAATCTCAAAATTGAAACCACTCTTTCTTCTAAGCCATCAGGTAATAAATTAGACAGAGTAGGAGTCCAGGGGTCCAACAGGGAATGGAGGCCCCTGAGGCCCCTAAAAGAGTTTCTACCTAGGCATTAAAACATTTCACCCATGGCCTCAGCCGGGAATTAGTTGCTGAGAATAACATCAGATGAGAATAACCCATAGCTCCCTCATTTGACACCATCTGCTTTGGTGAACCAGGCCTTTAATGGTATTTGCATTCTTTTTGAAAGTTAGGATTTTCCTAGACAATCTTGCTTCTAATATTTTGCAAAAAAACAGTTAATTTCATAGATATTCAGGGGAGAATGAGCAGAGCAGGAAAGCAGGAAGAGTAGCCTCATTTCAGGGTCACTGTCAGATGTCAGAACAGAACAGAACTGGGACAACACGGGGACCTCCAAGGCCACGGGAACGATCCCACCGGGAAAGGGCCTTCAGAGGAACAGAGCAACAAGTCGCCTTCTTATGAAGGTCACGTCTTGATAAAGAAGAGCAAACACGCCAGGAACACACTCAGTTCCCTTTAACAACAACAAAAAAGTATTAAATCCAGCTGTTAGCATCATGTGGCTCAAAGGACCAGCTGAAGCTGCAAGATTTCCATTCCTGCTCAGCCCATGCAGTATCCACAGCTCATCAGCTTTAAAAAAATTTACTGAAGTATAGTTAACTTATAAAGTTTTGTTAATTCATCCTGTACAAGAAAGTGATTCAGTTATACGGCTTCCCTGGTGGCTCAGAAGAAAAAGAAACTGCGTACAATGCAATGCAGGAGACCTGGGTTTGATCCCTGCATTGGGAAGATCTCCTGGAAAAGGGAATGGCTACCCACTCCATTATTCTTGGCTACAAATATACATGTTTATTTGTAGACACATATATATATTCTTTTTCATATTGATTTCCATTATAGTTTGTCTATGTTGGAACTGGATATAGTTCAGGTTATTGATATAGTTTCCTACGCTCTAGAGTAAGACCTTGTGCTTTATCCATCCTATACACATTAGCCTGCATCTGCCAACGCCCGACGCCCTTCCGCTAAGCCCTGCCCCCTCGGCCACCAGCAGTCTGTTCTGTGTCTGTGAGTGTTTCTGTCTCACAGATGTGCTCGTGTGTGCCCTATTTTAGATTCCACATGTAAGTGGTATCACATAGGACCTGTCTTCCTCTTTCTGACTGATTTCACTTAGTATGATCATCTCTAGGTCCCATTATTTCCTGACTATTGGTAGTGAGCCAGACACAGAAAGCCCGAGGGATAGCCACGTAGCTGGAGCAGAGGCTGGGAGCTGTCGCAGCTCCCTGGAAGCTGAGGCAGGAGACCATCCTTGGGCAGAGTCTGTGCCAGAGGCACCCTCCCAGGGCCCAACGCTGGGCTCGGGAGCCGCTGAGACGACTCTGGGAGGAAGGGCCATCCATGCCCTTTGTTCTCATTTGGCACCAGGACAAGGACAGGGGTACATCGGCTCCTACCTTCTAACAGCTGATAATCACCACCGATGGACTGCCTTTCTAAAGTCTGGACTGAACCTTTCCAGACCTTCACTGACTGCACTCCCAAGAGCATATGCTTTTCCAACCACAGAATTAAAGCTCTTGCCCACAGATCGCTGACCGCAGGCCTGGATGTCCATTGTCTTCCCAAATGTTACTTCTACAGCCTCTGCCCTCCACTGAGGCAGCAGCACGCCTCTCACCCATGTAGATTCTCAACACGCCCGTCTATTAACCAAGTGCTTCCTATATGCTCAGCCCACGTATGTGCCGTGAGACATGGAGTGGGTTAGACACACTCCTTATCCTTACAGCTACATACATCGTGCTCGGTACACATCCTGAATGAATTTACAAACACATCATGAGGACGGGGCCAGATGACAAGGGTTCCTGCCAGCCCAGCAGAGGCATTCTGCCTTGGTGTGGTGTGCACTGTGGACTCACCATGGGATGACAAACCCAAAGCAGAGATCGAAGCAGGTGGCGTTTTAGGGAGGTGGCAGGGGCTGGGGGACACCTTTGGCGGCACAGACTGGGAAGGAGGTGTGGTCGGTCCTCCCTGTCCATGGGTTCCGTAGCATCCAAGGTTCCAACCAACCGTGGATGGGGAACCCAGGGAGACAGAGGGCAGACTGTAATGACGAATAATACAGAGACGATGGACACAGGAAGGCAGATTCCAAAGACAGTCGGAGCGTAAAACCAAGAGAACTCTGTACCAACACCTGGATCTGGGACTTTTCCCCTCCTGACATAATTATGAGACCAAAAAAAACCTCTGCTGCTTAAGCCTCCAAGTCTCTGGAACTGTTACAGTTGCCCAAGCTCAATAATGCAAGCAAGGTACTAAGAACTTGAGCCCAGTGATCTCACTGAAGGCTGCTGCCGTGGCCATCCTTAGTCTGCAGTGAGGAAGTGATGTCTCCAAGGACACGACACCTGCCTATGAGCCCATCAAGCTCACTCCAGAGGCCAAAAATCCAACGCACTTCATGGCTGGAGTCTGGGTAAGGGTTTATCTCATCCCATCATGATGGAAAACCACAGCTCTGAATGGCATCCGTCCCCATGAGGAATGGTTTCTCTGACATCACCGAGCTGCCAGGGGTAAGAGCAGAGAAGGCAGGCGGGGCTCGCAGTGTGGACCCAGCAGAGGACAAGGTGAAGGGGCCAGGGTGTGCAGGGAGGAACACAGGCGCCACCGCGGAGAGCCAGGGGTGACTGAGAAGACAGGGACCAGGGCTCTGACCTGCCTGGGGCTGGAGAGCCCTCCGTGCTGGGCTGTCCCACGGGGCAGACTAAGGGGCATGCACCAGCCTGCCACGCCAGAAATGGGCTTGCAGGCAGACGACAGCAAGAGGCTGCCAACCACTTCCGGACGAGCCCAGCAGGCAGTGAAAGGGCTCAGGATGCCCTCCTCCTCCAGGAGCACAAAGGTAATGCCAAGGACACCCCCTGAGCTGCTTTTGACCACCCCAGTCCCGCTTTCTACCAAGAATTCTGAGACTGTCACTTTTTATAAAATGGTTCTCAAATTTTAAACACACACACACACACACACACACGCGCGGAGGCCTGGAGCCCCTGAGTAAGAGTATGAGTTAATTTTCAAAAGCTTCCTCTGGAGCATCACACAGATCTGCTTACGTTTTGGTTTGTTTTTGTTGATTTCGTCATGGTCCTGACTTACCGCCAAACCACCTCAAGGATTCCCTACAAGGACTCAGTGCCACCTTGACACTGAATGTCCTTTGGACCAGTCTTTCTCAGCCCTTCTCGTGCCAACTCACCAGGATAGGCAGCCCCGCCCTCTCTCAAAGTCAGGACCCACTTCCTCAATGTGACTTGGAAACTTCACAGTAGACCACCAGCCTGCAACCCAAAGCAAACACCTTCCTGCAATGTGTGAGGGGACACGCCCACCAGCCCAGGTCCCCATCAGAGGACCACCTCTGGCTTCACCAGGACACCATCTTATCAATGACACTGAGCATCCTAGGCATAAAATGTTTGTCCAATTAAGCTGTTTCCTTAAAGGTTCTAGCGAGGTCATGAGATGAGGCAACACAGGAGAGGTTCATTTCTGAGCAGCATAGGGGTGCGATTGGGGGCTGGGGGGTGGTGAGGAGCCCAGTCCTGACCTGTTCCGGTCAGTGGGGGCAACAGGAGGGGCATGGCTGGGTGAGGAGGGCCTGGCCAGACCAGCAGAGCAGGGTGAGGTGGGGGCATTGGGGCAGGAATGCCCTCAGAAGCTCCTCCATCCTCAGCACTGAGAATTGGAGTACTTCCTGCCATATCAGTAAACAAGTCTGCCACAGTCACCTGAGATCCCAGCCCTCCAGGGCACTCAAGAAGAAGAACACCCGCTATCAGCAGCCATGAGGCTGCAGCCATTCCCAGTGAGCCCCAGGGGAGCTTAGGATGTGAAAAGCACAGGTCACACAGACAGCCGAGATGCATAGGAAAGGAGGGATTTTAGCGAGCCCCGACTCTTTCATTTTCCCACATAGAAAAGTGCTAATTCCCTTAACTTGAAATACCTGGTTTTCTTTCATTAACAATGATCTTTTGATGTTGAGACTATCTGACCTCTGTTGTGGAGAAGGAAATGGCAACCCACTCCAGTATTCTTGCCTGGGGAATCCCAGGGACAGAGGAGCCTGGTGGGCTGTCATCTATGGGGTTGCACAGAGTCAGACATGACTCAAGCGACTTAGCATGCATGCATGCATTGGAGAAGGAAATGGCAACCCACTCCAGTGTTCTTGCCTGGACAATCCCAGGGACGGAGGAGCCTGGTGGGCTGCCTTCTGTGGGGTTGCACAGAGTCGGACACAACTGAAGTGACTTAGCAGCGGCAGCCTTCTGTTGTAAGACTTTTATATAACCTGGCTCCTCCCCTCACCTCCTCAGAGCAGTTCTCTCTGAGCTACTTGAGATGCCACTTCCCGGGCCTAAGTCCTAACAATTTCTGCGGAATAAAACACAACTCTCAACTTTTTGTTGCTGTTCAGTTGCTAAGTCATGTCTGACTCTTTGCGACCCCATGGACTGCAGCATGCCAGGTTCCTTGTCCATCACCATTTCCTGGAGTTTGCTAAAACTCATGAGTTTAAGTGCTGCAAAGCATGTATTATTTGAGGCTATTTTTTTTTAAACTGTCCCACTTTTAAACAGTTGCTGATTAAAGTCTAGAAATCTGTGCATTTAATACTGATCACCAGCTGTGTTCTGATGATCTACGTCTGTTGCGTTGTCCCAGGGCACCTTGGATAACAAGAGTGAGGAAATCCCTATGAGGTCAGAACACAGCCAGAGATGGGTGTTGCCATGATGAGGAAAGAAGCTGAGAACAACGAATGACTGGGTTCGGACAATCCCGGTTCACCAATACTGGCCTGCTCCTCAGCAGCTGTAGCAGCAATAGGGACTTCCCTGGTGGTCCAGTGGTTAAGAATCTGCCTGGCAATGCCGGGAACATGGGTTTAATCCCTGTTTGGGGGACGAAGATCCCACATGCCTCAGATCAACTGAGCCTGCAGGCTCTAGAGCAACAAAAGATCCTGCATGACACAGAGAAGATCCCACATGCCACAACTAAGACCCAACACAGCCAAACAGATAAATATTTTTAAATAAAGTAACAATAAAGCCACATGTACAATCCATCCCCAAGGACTAACCACACCCAGAGGTCTCCCCAGTAGTGCAAAAAATGGTGGAGGGGCATTAATTTCTTTTCCGAGGAAAGCCAAGGTGGGAAGAAAGTTCAGAAACAATTTTGGGAACAGAATTAGCCTACTCCGCATGGCCAGCAATTCTGTTTGTGTTCAAATGCTGGCCCCATTGACAGACTGGGGCAGGTAATGTGAAACAGAGTGGCATTGGTTTTTAATGAAATCTTAGTGTCTTGTTACCAATGATTCAGTATAAATTGGTGTCAGTTTCAAATGCATCACTGTGCTGACGTGATATAAATAATACATGAGGAAAACACTCGCCCACTTAAGAACTAATCTTCTGCTCTGTGCAGTTCAGCGCTCCCTTGATTCAATCAGCCGACATGCACTACTAGTTTTATAATCAGTTTCCATTCTTTAACCTTACTCCTTGAATCAAGATTATAATTAAGGGGGAGAACCTCGGAAATGATACATAGCAGAATAAGCTGCCATTGTTAACTACGCAGCAGAGAAAACACACAACAGCCAAATTTGTAATAACAAATTTATCCACTAGGTGTCACTAGAACTTCAGGAAAAAAAATCGTTCAGCTTGAGCGATTACATCAGACTCTTGCATCTTTTTTTTCCTTTCAATGCCCCCATTTCATACAAAAATATTACAAAATGAGAACAGCATGAAGTAGAAGAATAATGGGATTGTTTTCTAAAAGGGTCATAAACTCAAGTTAACTTCCAAACACCATATATAACTATGGCATAAACTACTAACCAGCATTTACCGAATGCAAGATACCGTGCTAAATGCTTTACACATATTGTCTTATCTAAGCTTTATTGCACTAGCTTACTTGAATGGTAGTTATATCTGTTTGTTTTTAAAACGAGGAATCTGAGTCCTCCAGAACTCAGTAACTTCCCAAGCTGTCACAGTGCCCAATCTCCACTCAGCACTGAGGCTCTAAGGGCATGGGGCAGGGGTGGGCAGGGGGTAGTAGCCATGATCTCTGGAGATGGGCTTCATCCATGGAAAGGCAGTAGTGCCAGGGCTGTAAACCATCAAGCAGCTGTCCAACGACTGTTACAGGCCACATAATATACAGCCCGTGAATCAGGAGCATGTGTGCTAAGCCGCTTCAGTCATGTCCAACTCTGCAACCCTATGGACTCTAGCCTACCAGGCTCCTGCATTCATGGGATTCTCCAGGCAACAATGCTGGGGTGGGTTGCCATTTTCTCCTCCAGGGGATCTTCCAGACCCAGGGATCGAACCCCAGTCTCCCGCACTGAGAGCAGATTCTTTACCGCCTGAGCCACCAGGGAAGCCCGTGCACCAGGAGGCCCAAGGCTAATCACTGAGGCTTCCTGGAAGACAGAGATGTCAGCTGATCCTCACATGGGGGCTCAGAGTGGAGACATCCAGAAAGGAACATGCCAACGGGTGAGGGGGCAGAGAGCCTGAAAAGAGGCCCTGCCCTTGCCTGGCTGATGCGTCAGAGACAGCCCACAAGTGACACTGTTCTCAGAGTTCGCCTTTCCCGTTAGATCCCTAAGGGCCTGCCTGTTTCTCACTGCTTTCCACTCCCAGTGCCAAAGCTCTGACTCACAGCCTTTGGGGCTAAAAGGGAACAGACTAGATTTTTTCTTCTTCTTCTTTTCAAAAGATGCTGAGTTGGCTTCTTGGTCAAATGATGATGATTCATCGGGAACAAATCCTGGTGGTGAAAGGCCGATCATGGCCATTTACCTCATTGAGTCTTAACAGCTGGAGAGCAGAGGGTGTCTGCAATGCATTTCCCTGCTGGATTGCAGAAAATGATCTTTGTCTCCACAGAGGCCTCCATGTGCGGGCAGCCGGGCCCCCTTCTCCCAGACGTGGAGGATACTCTGAGCGACTCTGGCATCAAGTCAGCTGGATCAGAGCACACTGGTCCTTTTGTCAGGTTGGCTCAACCCCATATAATGGGATTTCATATGCTTGGGACTATCAGGAGAAACCTTTCGGTGTATTATTATTTTAATTCTGGTAAAAAAATTTTGTTGTTTAGTTGCTAAGTTGTGTCCAACTCTTTGCAACGCCATGAGTCGTAGCCCGCCAGGTTCCTCTGTCCACACGATTTCCCACGCAAGAATATTGAAGTGGGGTGCCATTTCCTCCAGGGGATCTTCCCAACCTAAGGATCAAACCTGGGTCTCCTTCATTGGCAGGTGGATTCTTTACCACTGAGCCACCTGGGAAGCCCGTTTTCTGGCAAAATACGGTAACACATAATTTACCATCTTAACCTTTTTCAAGTAGTTGGGTTGTGGTAATACATTCATATTAGTGTGCATCCATCTCCAAAACTCTTTTTGTCATAAAAACTGAAACCCTGGACTCTTAATCCCCCCCCCCCCCCCCCCCGTTCTCTGCTCCTCCTGGCAACCATCATCTTATTCTCTGTCTGGAAAATTTGAATCTTCTAGATACTTCATACAAGTTGGGGGGGGGGCGGATCTTTGTCTTTTTGTGACTGACTTAGACAGGGAGGCCTGGCGTGCTGCAGTTCATGGGGTCGCAAAGAGTCGGACAGGACTGAGCGACTGGACTGAACTGAACTGAACTAGTTCACTTAACAAAAAGCCTTCAAGGTTCACCCTCAGCGCAGCCTTTGTCAGAATTTCCTTCCTTTAGGACGCTGAAGAGCATTCCATTGTATGCACATGCCCCGTTTGTTTATTCATTCTTCTGCTGATTGTTGCATGGGTTGCTCTCACCTTTGGGCTATTGTGAAATAATGCTGGTGTGCACATATTTCTTTGAGACCCCGCTTTCAGTTCTTCTGGGTGTACATTCAGAAGTGTAATTGCTGACTCACATGGTAAATCTATTTTTAATTTTTTGAGTAATTACCATACTGTTTTCCATAACAGCTGCACCATTTTACATTCCCACCAACGGTGCACAAGGGTTCCAATTTCTCCACATTCTCGCCAACACTTGTTATTTTCCATTGTTGAGTTTTGTGTGTATGTGCGGCTTTTTTTTTTTTTTTTAATATTAGCTATCCTAGCAGCTGTGAGGTGAACCTTTTAAACCTCTTTCCAAGGTTGAATCTGTATGAAAAAGCCCTAATTAATAAAGCACTGTGGTAATACTGAATGGTTATAGAAATGTATCTTGGGGACTTCCCTGGGGGTCCAGCAGTTCTTGCATGCTGGAGACCTGGGTTCAATCCCGGGTTCGGGAACTAAGATCCCACATACCGCAGAGGAACTAAGCCTGCATGACACAACTAGAGAGTGCAGGCGCCACAGCGAAAGATCCTGCGACTGCAACTAAGACCCGGCACAGCCAAGTAAGTAAATAAATATTGAAAAAGAAACGCATACTGTGATGAATGTGTGTGCTCGCTCAGTCGTGTCCGACTCTTTGCAACCCCATGAACTGTAGCCCACCAGGCTCCTCTGCCCATGGCATTTTCCAGGCAAAACACTGGAGCACGTTGCAATTTCCTCCTCCAGACTGAAATTGGCTACTGCCTCTGGGAGGAGGCTGGGTCAGACTGGCAGTGCATCCATCTGATGGGGCCCTAGCCCGCTCTGGCCAGCTCTTTCCACATGGAAAAGGAGGAACTGGGAATCTGACCACCAATGTGAGGCCAACCAACTTAAGTGAATTCCAGCTTAGTGACGTCAGAATTCATAAAGTTCCACTGATTGCTAAACCGAGAGCAGCCCCACGATGAGTACAATGTGAAGAGCAAAAGAACAAACCAAAAACGACTATAAACACCACAACTGAATGCTTTTCTGTAAGTCTTCAGATCCGGAACACGGTGTTTCAAGGTCTAAATCCAGACTGCTAAATCACAGTCTTGAGGGGAGAGACAAATGCCCCTAGGAGTGTTTGGTTTCCCAAACCCATTCATTAGAGTGAATGGCTTTCTTTGTCTGCTTTACCTACCAAGCTTCCTGTAGGGTCCAGAACTTTTTTTTTTTAATTGAGGGATCATTGCTTTACAGAATTGTGTTGGTTTCTGCCAAACATCAACACGTCAAGGGATACCCAGGAAGATCTCTCTCCAAGAGCCTCTTTTTCAAAGGTGGTTGAGAGTTTATCTCTGGTTAACTTCAGCCAAAGAGCCAACCATGATCAAACTCATGCTGGGCCTGGTAACCACCTCTTGGTCTTTCTGTTAACCTTTGACCCTCCATGACCAAGCCCAGGAGTAGAGACATGTTCAGTGAAGATTCCCTAGCCCTGAATCCTTCCATTAGCAAGTTAAGGGTTTGCCTGCAGTGGAAGGAGCCAGTGTAGTGAACTGCAGTGAACTGCAACCCAGAAATCTGAGTTTGACTTGAGCTCCTGGACTGTGGGCAAAAGGCATAACCTCGTTGAGCCTCCACATTCTCAACTGTAAAATGAGATGGATACAGACCTCTGCACTACTCTGGCATACTGGTTGTTGCTCAAATGCTCAAAATAGTTGACTTTTACAACCAGAGACTGAAATAATCTCAGAAAGTTCCTTTTTGGTTGCTGACCTCAAGGGTGGGCGTCTGTCTTTTTTAGCTGAGGGGGATGACTTCAGTCAGTGTCCACAAAACAGATGCTAATATTCTAGATTCTTTGGACATCCTCTCAAAGTCTCTGGCAGAGGGTCATGTCCCTGTGAGACCTGCGTGAAGCATCCTTTGCCTCCTGTCCTTCACTGTAACCAGGATGAGGCCGCTTTGGGTGTGCACTGCCTTAGGGGCTATTTCCCCCTCAGTGTCGGGGAGACCAAGTCATGACTTCACAGAACACCCCAATTCTGCAAGGGTGAGACAGAGAAGTTCAGCTCCTCTCCCTGATGCTCGGAGATGCCCACCCTTGGGGTCAGCGACTGAAAGGGAACTTTCTGGCATTATTCTGTCGGTCTCTGGTTGTTAAAAATCGATGCTTTTGAGCATATGAGCCACCACCGGTATGTCAGGAGTGGTGCAGAGGTCTGCATCCACCCCATTTTACAGTTTAGGATGCGGAGGCTCAAAGAGGTTGTGCCCTTTGCCCACAGTCAAGGGGGTCTCCACTGGAGACAGCAGACCCTCGACCCCACAGTTCCAGGAACACTGACACTCAAACCACCTGGGCCCTCTGTCTCTGCTTGCTAAATTCGATTTCTCCCTTTCCCATCCACGTGGGATAATCCTGCCACCATAAACCTTTCAAGGGAAAGAGACAAATTCTCCATGCAGCCCTCCCTTTTCCCATCTGCACTTGCTTTCCTCTTTGGTTTTCTAGAATTCCCCTGACTCAGGTATCACCTTTCTGGTCTCCTCCAGGCATCTCTCCTAGTTAATGCCTCGCCCACCTATCCTACCTCCCTGCTCCTTCCTTCTGTGTCTGCCGATGGACCCCAAACACACACACACACACACACACACACATACACACACACACACTCTCGAGAAGGCTCCTGTGTATCAGCACCCTGGTCCCATCAGCACCATAACCCTGTCTCTGCAGTGCCTCTCATCACCATGGCAACGACGTTTGCAGGCACTACAGACAGACACAGCCATTACTGTGGCTAGTGCCCGTCAATCCACGTGTGAGTGTACACGCTTAAAATAGAAGTTCTGCAAATAAAAACAGCAATCAGGGAGATCTGGAAAC